>JAMFQS010000027.1:158346-214054 GCA_025503055.1 Sordariomycetes sp. B11D1 | reverse complement strand
CCCCCGCCCGCCCCCCCCCCCCCCCCGGGCGGCCCCCCCCCCCCCCCCCCACGGGGGCGGCTTGCGCGGGGCGTATGCTCTAGACTCACTCTCCTTCCACTCGAGGCCCTGCCTCTCGTCGTCCCACTTGAGCTCTTCGCTCATGATGTCAATCACCTGGGGCAGCGCCTGCAACGCGGCCTGTGCATTGAGGAACGCCAGCCTCGTCCTCCTCGCCAGCACGTCAACGGCAGTCTGCGCGTACTCGTGCCTCACGGCGTACCGCACCTCGCCGTCGACAAAGGGGTACAGTCGAGAGATGCGCTCGCCGCGCGCGGGGAACCGCCTGTCGGTTGGCCGGCATAGCGCGGCGACGGACCAAGCGCGGTCGCCGTAGCTCTCTGTCAGGTGCCTCGCGACATCGGTCTCGACGCCGAAGTGTTGGATGAGGGGGATAAAGAGCGTCTTGCTGAAGCCGTGGGCGCCGATGAGGCGGACCGTGTGAGTCTGGCACGAACCGTCGAGGATTGCGCCATCGTCGATGACGTCGGTGCCGCTCACGGCCGGGGCGTTCATGATGGGCTTGGTCTCGAGGCCGAACTGCGAGATGGCGGCGTCGACACACTCCTCGGCCATCTGCCGGTACGTCGTCCACTTACCGCCGGCGCAGGTGACGAGACCAGAGTCCGAGATGCTGATGAGGTGGTTCCGTACAAGGGATTCTGTGTTCCTAGCCGCGGGATCCTTGACGAGGGGCCGGATGCCGGACCACGCGGCAAGGACGTCGCCTCGACGGACGTTGATGTCCGGCGAGATGTAATTCCTAATCTCGCTGAGAATCCACTCGATTGCGTCCTCGGTCGGTAGGGGGTTTGGCGTGATGGCGCACGGTTCGTCCGTCGTCCCGGCGATCGTATTCCCCTGCCACGGGAGGAAGAAGATCACGCGGCCGTCCGAGGTAGAAGGGTCTATTAGGCCCATGTCGGACGGACTAAAGTAGCCGGGGAGTATGACGTGCACACCCGAGGACGGCGCCACGATGTTCTTGAAGCTAGGGTCATCCATCTTCCTTATCGAGTCGGAGAATGGACCGGTGCAGTTAATGACGCACTTGGCCCTGACAGTCATCTCGGGCGACGCGAGGCCATCACGGGGGAGAATGGTATCCTTCATGGCGGCGCCGCAGACCTTGCCCCTATCGTCCTTCAAGAGCCGCGTCACTTCCATGTGGTTGACGACGGTAGCGCCGTAGAGCGCCGCCGTCATCGCGAGCGATACATTCATGCGCGAGTCGTTATGCGCGCCGTCATAGTAGACAAGGCCGCCGAAGAGGTCCGTCCGCTTCAGCATGGGGAAGGCTTCGATGGCCTTGCTCTTGGTCAGGAAGTAAGAGCTCTCGACGCCCTCGCTTCCAGCCAAAAGATCGTACATCTTCGTCCCGGCCCAAAAGTATGGGGCCTTCCACCACTTGTCGATGGGGATCATGATGGGCAGCCAGGAGCTCAGGTGCGGGGCGGTCCTGAGGAAGTACTTGCGCTCCTTCAGGGCCTCCTTGACGAGCTGGTACTGCGAGTAGTCCAGGTTCCAGAAGGCCTTCTCTAGGTATCTGACGCCGCCGTGGACGAGTTTGGTGCTCTTGCTGCTCGTGCCGCTGCTGAAGTCGTCCCTCTCGACGACAGCGACCTTGAGCCCCCGCGTGGCGGCGTCGAGAGCGACTCCAGCGCCGGTCGCGCCGCCGCCGATAACAAGAATGTCGTACTCGTCATCCTTGGAGACAGAGCTCTGGCCGAGGCGTGTGATCTGCTCCTCCCTGGGCGTGGTAGGTGGGAATTTAGGGAGCTTGAAGGTGCCGTCAGCGCCGTAGATGGGATGCGGGACGGCCGGGGGCCCGTGACCGGGGATCTCCCGCGGCCGGTAGGAGTAATAGAGGGTGCCTCCTCCTATGGCGCCAACCGCCGTGGCTGGCAGTATCCATCGGCGAAACACTTGGGTGCGGAATGGCGGCATTGTGCGTCGGCTACCTGCAGTAGTCGAGACCGGCTGTGAAGCCCTTTAGGAGGAGCAGGGCTCGTGCCCAGACGGTAAAGTATGACGGTAGGACAAACGAGAAGGTTCCGGCGAGGAGGATAACAGACTTTTGGCTGTACGTGTAGACACGGCGATGGCATGTGACGTAATGTGTAAGTGTTACGAAGACTGCAGACCAGCACCACCGGACTCGAGACGGTAGAATGGACAATGTCAAAAAGAAGACTTAGGAGAGGGCGTCCTATGGCAACAGAGGAGCAAGGATGGGATTTTGCTCGAATGCTTGACCAGGAATGTGGATCGATAGCAGTGTCCCGCGGCCGGCCTCGGCGCAGTGGAGCGTCAAGGGCGCCGAAGTGACGTCGGTCAGACGTCGATTACGACGGCGCTTAGCTCGCTCCAGCTGCCAGTGCTGACGGCCACCCTCCGAGACACCCGACAACCCCACGTCCGATCCGTCGATGCGTATGTGTATACGTCCCACGCGATTTGCCCTACTCAGCGGCAGTGACATTGTCCCGGGCGAAGCCCACTACCCCCCTCCGCCCACCGGCAGGGATGGTCCTCCCAAAACCACAAACTCCACGCCAGGCGCGACGAGCACTGCGTCGCTATTACCCATGAGAGAGGGGGTACTACCGCGAGAAGGACACTAGGCGAAGCGTAGCTTACGCCCGGCCGAGTGGCAGGAGTACGATGGGCACAGGCGTCCCGTTGTCCATTGCGGAGCGCCTTCTCGACGAGGCCGTGTTTCGTTCCCTCTCGGACAGGGCCGGCGTTCCCTTGCCGGAGTTTTACGCCTGTCACGAGGCTGACAGCGCTGCGTGCTGGGTGATGAGATACGTCGGCAGCACGGCGGAAGGACGAGCAGGACATTGCCGACTTCATGCTCTACCCCAACGACCTCTCCGGCTGCAAGGCCATCGTCGGACCCCATAGCTTCAAGGTCAGACCTGTTATCGATTGGGAGCACGGGGGCGTCGATCCCCTCAAGCCCGAGTCTTCGTTTATCGGAAACCCGGCCCGTCTTGCCCTCGAATCCCCGGCGGATGATGTGTGTTTTCGTAGACGACTTTGGGAAGCAGCGTGCAGGCATCCGCAATTCCTGCGCGGAGAGGGTGATGCTGATGTCAATACCACGTCTCCACGTTGGTGAAATTATGACTGTTGAACAAGCCAACATACCCAGTAATCACTACTTGATCCCACTTAGTGAAGCGGAGGGGTTCGGAGTTCAGCGGTCGTTTTCTGTCAACTAAGGTTGCCTCCACACCGGGCCTCGAATGCATAGTGTGCATTGTCCTTGAAGGCCCTCGTCTCTATGCCCAATCCCTCGCAACAGGACGCGCACGAACCTCTATAAGCTGAGTAGCCGTGCATGTGGAAGACTCCCAGGTGACGGTGACTCCCGCTCGAAACAGAGCAGCCCCAAATCCTACAACCCCATTGTCCCTGCCCCTCAGAGGCACCGCCGCGCTATAGCAGCTTCAAATGTCCAGTGACCTGGTTGACCAAACTCTCCGGCGCTGGCCCCACCCCCAGGACCGTAAGGCTCCCCGCGTCGATCTGCGTCCTCCCCGCATCGGCAATCACCTCGGCCGTGACGCCCAGACTCCGCGCCACGCCCATCAGCTCCATCATCTCGTCCTGGCTCTTGATCTGCACAGCGACCTTCTTCTGGCCGCCGCGCTCCCACCGCCGGAGAAGGCGCGCCTCGGTGGACCCAGGGTTGCGTTGCGCGGCGCGCGTGAGTTCTTTGTAGCAGGCGAGCGTGGCGTGCGAGGCTTGCGCGGCCATCTTGCCTGTTAGGGAGAGACCGATTAGCAGATGTAACAGAGGTCGGGGACCGCGTCGACTGACCCTTCGTCATGCCCAGATCCGTGCGAACGACCAGCACCAGCTTACAATCCTCGTTTGACTCTGAAGCCGCCTTCTCCTTCTTCTCCGCCACCCGTAGCCCGTCCCTCCTGTCCGCCGCCTCCCCGTTCGACCAGTTTGGGGCGTGATCTAGTATTGTGTCGTCCTCGTCAATGTCCTCCTCCTCGCTTTCGACGGGGTCGACATAGTTGGCCCACGCCTCCTCCTCTAGTTCCGGCGAGATTAGGTACCCGCGGATGGCGTAGACGCCTAGGAGGAACCCCGAGAAGACGGAAACAATTGCCGTCGAAAGAACGATGGTCGCTTGCCTAGAGCTGTCGGCGTCCGCCATGTCGGGAGATGCTGTGGTGTCAATGCGCTTCGCTGGTGTGAAAGCTGTCGTGGTTCCGGAAGCTTTTCTTTTTTTTTTTTCCATAGACATTGCCGGCGCTAAATATCCCAGCTGTCGATCTGCCTGTGGCCCCGCTGCGACACCGCCCCTGCAATACACTAATACGCCTTGCGGCCATACACTAATACACCTGCGGCCAACGACGAAAATAACAGCAGGCGAGCCTGTGCTTTCATTCACAAGCCCCATGTAGCCGTTTCCCCAACTGCCTGTCTATGCAAAACATCCAACGTCTATCCACGCCGTCTTTCGAGGTACAGCCCGCAATGGCCACCCGCACGCTCATGCCATCCTCTCCAACTCCCTAATGATTAGATCTACAGCCCATTCGAGCGACGTCTCCATGTCGATATCGAGCCCCTGGCCGAGCTGGGCGCTGATACCGGCCTTGTCCAGCACGTCTTTGTCGAGCACACCCTCGACATTGCCGTCCTTGAACAGCCACGCGTGCTCGTCGGCATAGTTTGGCCACACAATCTGGTCAACGTAACCGGGTGGGTCTTTCCAGAATCCCTCGAGCGTGACATATCCGTCGCGGGCTTCCCTCCGCTTGGTGGCCTTTTCCCGACTGACCAGCAGGAAAAGCTTGATATCGATGAGCTCCATGATGTGTTTCATCTCCCGTGAGTATATGAGGAATCCATCAAACAGGCAGAGCTGTAGGTGCCTCTCGTTGAAGAGGCGATGACCCGGCCTCCCCTGCTGAACCCAGTCGGCGACCTTGGCCTTCATCTCGTCGATCTTGGCATCCGACACGGGGCACTTTCCTACCGAGTTCTGGTCCTCCTTGGAGTCCACATTCGTCTGAAATGTCCGTTTAGTCGTTTGTTCCGGAGAGCGGGGAGGGGGGAGACACCCGTGGTCCGTCCGGGCGGACTGAGAGACAGAGGGATGGGTACCCACTGGGAAGGTGCCGGTGGCGCGGATGTGCTCCAGAGCTACTTGCATGGCCGGTACCGATATGGCATCGGCGCAGTCCCAGTCCAGGAATCCATGGTGGGTGGGCAGTCTTGATCTTGTGTCAGTAGAGCCATGCGAGACGGGCAGAAGGTTGGACGGGATAGAAGGGGAGTTGGGTGAAGGACAACGGCATGCGGCGGGGAAGCAATCGCGGGGTACATTGCATGTCTTGGAGGGGCAAGCTCGTACTCGGCCTCGGGCTTGTAGAAGTCATCCTCGTGCAAAATCATAGCATTGGGGAAGATGTCACGCAGCAGCCTCGCGAGCGTGGTCTTCCCGCTGGAAGAGCACCCGCTGATGCCAACTATAACCGCCTTCCGATCCTCCATGGGGGACTTGTGGTGAGCCGCCTGAGTCGTGTGCGCCGAGTGGAGCTTCGAGAGGCGGATCGGGCTGGTGCAGCAGCAAGTGCCGGAGAAGGGGGGTATGACTGGAATGCGATGTACTCAGTACGTAAGGTACGGGGCAAGAGCCGTTGAGGGTGCGGATAATTCGGCGTGCTTAGGCTTGATAAGAAGCTGGTGTTGGTTGAGCGGCCCCTAAATTGGTCACGCCAATTAGCTAAGATCTCTGGGAAACTCACTCACCTCGCGCGACCCGAGGGTTTCGCCCTGCCAGATAAGGGAAGTCGCAGTTGTAGTTGGTTTTTTAACAAGACAGAAGTGTCCCAAAGGGGCTGCTTCCTCACGACGGGGCTATTCATCCCCCCCCAAAGCGGATCATGAACTTTAGAACCTGTTGGTATTTAAGCCTGTCGTTCCCCTCGCCTTGTCGCACTGTCCCGCATACATCTCCGCATCCATCCTCGTGCGTGCAATTCGGTTCCATCTCGAGCAATTGACTCCATCTCCCATCTACACGTCTACGTACCTGTCTGGTTTCATTGGAACTGACCAAGCAACCCAACCAAAAAAAAAAAATGGCGACCCACTCTCACAATGGCGGAGCTCCCCACTCTCACGATCGTGACTCCTCAGCCGCTGAGCACGGCCACTCCCATGAGATCCTTGACGGTCCTGGAAGCTATTTCAGCCGAGAGATGCCCATTATAGACGGGCGGGACTGGAATGAGAGAGCTTTCACCGTAGGAATCGGAGGGTGAGTATCCCTGGCACTCAATGCCATCTCGATCACTGCTTGCCTCCGTCAAACCTGGTCCCTGCGTCATCGGCAATACTGACACGCTGGATATAGCCCCGTCGGCTCTGGAAAGACGGCTCTCATGCTCGCCCTCTGCCTCGCCCTCCGCGAGAAGTACAGCATCGGCGCCGTAACCAATGACATCTTCACCCGCGAGGACGCTGAGTTCCTTACCAAGCACTCGGCCCTCCCCGGCTCGCGCATCCGCGCCATCGAGACTGGCGGCTGCCCCCACGCCGCCGTACGTGAGGACATCTCTGCCAACCTTGTCGCCCTCGAGGACCTGCAGCGCGAGTTCGCTCCTGATCTCCTGCTCATCGAGTCTGGTGGGGACAACCTGGCCGCCAACTACTCTAGGGAACTCGCCGACTTCATCATCTACGTCATCGACGTCAGCGGTGGTGACAAGATTCCCCGCAAGGGAGGTCCTGGCATCACCCAGAGCGACCTCTTGGTCGTAAACAAGACGGATCTGGCCGAGATAGTCGGCGCTGATCTGGACGTGATGGACCGCGACGCAAGGAAGATGAGGGATGGCGGTCCCACGATTTTCTGCCAGGTCAAGAAGGGCAAGGGTGTGGAGCACGTTACCAACCTGATTCTCAGCGCCTGGAGGTCCAGTGGTGCCGAGAGCGCTTCCAAGGCGCGTGGTGGGCCCAGGCCTACCGAGGGGCTGGATAGCCTGGTGGAGGCCTGAGGAGGCATTCCGACCCCATCATGTTTGTGAGCAAGGTAGCCCTATCTGCGGATATGCATATTCTATTGAGCTCATCATGTCATTAACGATAACCCGAACCAAACAAGACTAAGATAGAAGAAAAAAGGTAAAATAGAAAAAATATAAAAAATTGTTCAATCCGGCTCATCCATCCATCTCCATCCCGTCGTCATTAGACTCTTCAACCGGTGCCTCGACCAGAGGCCCTTCCAGAGGCTGCGCGTTCCTCGGCCAGACTCGTTTGTAGAGACTGACCCCAATGGCGTCTTGTGGGTTGATACGCCCGTCGAAGGTAGCCTTGAAGTACCCGTGAGTGCCCAGCGTCTCCTTGATATACCCGCTCCGGCCACGCTTCGTCCACAGCGGCAGCGCCTTGAACCAGTCCACGTCCTCTTTGTTGAAGAACATGTATCGAACCGTGACGACCTTCTTGTGGATGTGATAGGGGTGGCCCGTGAGGATGATCCTCTTCGCGACCACACGGGACGTAGAGGGCGGTAGTGCGGTGCCCGTCGCGGCGAGTGTGAGGCCCACGTTAGATCCCTCGGCGCTCTCGGCCGTGTCCTCAACCGTGCGCTTGTAGAAGAGGGCGGGGACGCTCCCCCACGTCACGGGGCCCATGAAGGACGCGACGGCGCTGTCGCCGGGGTGGATGTACCGGTTGTACTTGTGGACGTCGTTTGGCGTTGTTCCCGGCTGGGAGAAGAGGGGGTTGATGACGAAGCGCCGCGGCCCGCACTGGAGGATGAGCTCCTCCTTGGACTTGATGGCCTTGGGATAGTCCGAGCTGAGGTTGATGAGGAAGTTGACGGCCGTCTTCTTGTTCTCGTGGCGGAGGAGGGAGAAGAGCGTCGTGGGCTTGGATACGTTGTATGTGTCCTGGTGCTTCTGCGGGACGTCGCGGAGGTGGACATGCACGCGGGTGCCCGGAGCCACGCCGCCGACCAGCGCCTCCCTCATAAACCGGTTCCGAGATCCATGGTAGTCCGGGACCTGAAGTAGTCTCCTCCACTCCTCCGGCTCGTGTGCGCGGTCCTCGTCCTCAAACCAGGGGCTCGTCCTGAGGCTCTTGAGGCCCCGGTAACGGGCTAGACGCTCCCGCGCAAGAACGTTGGGGTGCAGCTCTATCTCGTCGGGGAATTCCCTGTCGTCCTCGGCCTCGTCTTTCCTCCTGGCGCGGTACGCCTCGAGCTGTTCCGCGTCCGCCTCCTCATCCGGCTCGATCATCATCTCCGACTGGGGATACTCTGACGGACCCACCTCAGTCGGCTCACGGCCAGCATACCCCTCGAAGCCGTCCTCTGGCCTGGGAGCGGATTCCTCTTGCAGATCTTCCATGTCGAGATCTGTGAGGTCGGAGCCCGAATCGGAGGCACCGTCATCTAGATACCAAGCAGCCTGGTACGCGGATGTTCCCTTCGGCACCCTCTTCTTGACAGTGCGCGCTTGCTCTTCTGACTCATCGGAGAAGTAGTGGTGATCGTCGAGGAGAACACCCTTCTTGGAGGTCACACCGGTGTCAGCCATACCATCGTCATCGTCCATCATAATCTCCTCTGGCGCAAGCTCAGCGATATCATCTCGGTCGTCCGAGGGCACATCCAGAACATCCTCGGAGGCCTCTTCGCCTCCGCTGCTGACCACAGGGGCCTTTCCCTTTATCTGAAGCGGAGCCGCGGTGATTTTCTCAATTTGAAAAGTACCCCAATCGCCGACCTGCACCAGCCTGTCTGCCTTCAAGCCCTTTCCCCGTACAACGCCGGTGAAGATGGTCGACCCAGACGGGGATGAGGGGAACTGGACATTCTCCACAAGCATCCAGCTCCGCTCATCGCGCCACTTGATACCCTTCGGGGTCGTGCTACAGAGGGACCGCATGAGGTTGGCGCAATCCTGCCGGTTGTCGAGACTGAACAGCTTGTCCTGCTCCGGGTGGAAGTGGGTGATATATGACTTGAGCGACGACAGAGTCTGCTGCTTGTTCTTCGCAGCCTCGATGGCCCCCATTCCATGAACGGCGGTATATAGAGTCGACAAACCCTGGTTCTCGATGCTTCGTAGGATGAGCTCTCCGAGGTGGTCCACTTCGACGTCGGCGGACAGGATGACAATGACGAAGTCGGCGGTGCGCGCAGCGTCCAGGCAGCTGGTGAGGTCCCGCTCGACCGGCATGTACATCAGCTTCTGCTTGAACCTGTCAACCGGAACCGTGGTGCAGCCATCCTGGAGTTCGGCCTCGATGTCGAGGCTGCCGTTGAGGCACTTGACCGCGGCTTGGGCATCGGCGTCGGGGCAGAGCGGGATAACGGCCACGATTCTCGGTGCGCCGTCTCGTCCGGAGAATATCTGCGTTTCTTGCTGGTGTTCCTTCCGCTTGGCAAGTTGCTTTTGCTTCGCCTGGTTTCGGCGGTCGAATTTTGACATTACGTTCTGATGCGGAGTTCTTCTGACGCCCCGCTCGACTCGGCCTCAACAATGCATGTTAGAATCGGCTGAAGACATGTATATGGAGTACTTTGGCCATGCATACCCTTTGAGCGCTCTCGCAGATCGCCCTTCGTCGCTTTGCGAGACTTGAAGGCCTTGTGCGAGACCTTGGTGGTCGGCCTGTGGCTATGAGCCACGGCGGAAGGCATTTTCCCTTCTCCGCCTGCCTTGAATCTGAAGGGTAGCGATTCCACTTTGACTTCGGGAGCAAGTGCAACTTAGGAAAAAAGCAAGGCGTTGGTCTGTTCGTTTCTTGTACTTGTAATGGAGCGTGTTGCGCTTCACCGCGTCCTGCGTTGTTGCTATTATAGCCCTTCAGAGGGAGGGGTGAATTATGAACTCTCCACAAGCAACTTTGGCGGGGCGTCTGAAATTTTGTGCGCCCTATCGATAAGCCCGATAAGATAAGCCAAGGAAATTTTGTTCCCGCCAGACCTCTGTTCCCCTCCGAAGCAACGAGTTACCATCTCCGGTCGCATTCAATTTTACCGAACACCTAGCGCTCACTGAGGCAACTTCTAGTCATGGAGCACTCGAGGTCAGCCGTTGAAAAGTCCGGGAGGAAGCCCCGCCGACCGGGGAACCCCGACGGCGCTGTGGTGGTGCGCCAGTCGAGGACCGACCTTATACCGCGACACGAGAGAGCGAGGGCGCAGCGCCTCCGCGCGGCCGAGAGCGAATATGGACGGGGGTCGCAGTTGAACATCAAGAGTGTCAAGGACAAGAAACTAAGGAGGAACCTCGCGACGTTGGAGAACAAGTTCAACGAGGCCGCCGTGAAGGCGAAGGACGCCGAGATTCTCCACGAGCATGCTTCGGGCGTCCTCGAGACGGAGCACGAGCTGGAAAGGACGTACCGGGTACGGCAGGATGACATAACGCAGAACGCGGGCATCGAGACGGCGCAGAAGCGGTTCGATTTGAGTCTTACCGAGTTCGGCCCCTACATGTTCGACTACTCGAGGAACGGGCGAGAGTTGCTCCTGGGCGGGCGGAAAGGGCACGTGGCGACGATGGACTGGCGAGAAGGGATACTCGGGTGCGAGATCAATCTGGGGGAGACGGTGAGGGACGTGAGATGGCTACACAACAACCAGTACTTTGCTGTGGCGCAAAAGAAACACACATACATCTACGACCGGAACGGCGTGGAACTGCATAACCTGAGGAAGCTAATGGACGTGACGCACATGGAGTTCCTCCCCTACCACTTCCTATTAGCGACAATGGTTAGTCCTTCCCCTAGTCTTTCGGTGCCCCGAGTATTTCTAACGCGCTGTAGTCCTCTACTGGCTGGCTCAAGTACCAAGATGTCTCTACCGGCGACCTCGTATCTGAAATTCGGACGGGACTTGGAGCCCCTGTGTCCCTCACCCAGAACCCTTGGAACGCGATATTACACGCCGGGCATCAGAACGGGACAGTGACACTCTGGTCCCCCAACTCGGCGGAGCCCCTCGTCAAGCTATTAGCGCACAAGGGACCCGTGAGGTCCCTGGCGGTTGATCGCGGCGGTCGATACATGGTCTCGACGGGCCAAGACCTCAAGATGGCCGTATGGGACATTCGTATGTTTAAGGAGGTCAACACCTATTTTACGCGGCAGCCCGCGTCTTCGGTCGCCATCTCGGACACGGGCCTAACGTCGGTCGCGTGGGGCACGAGCACGACGATATGGAAGGACCTCTTCTCTCAGGAGAAGGTCAAAAACCCGTACATGACGTGGGGCGGAGAGGGCAAGAAGATCGAGAGGGCGAGGTGGTGCCCTTTCGAAGATGTCCTCGGGCTGGGCCACGACGACGGCTTCTCCTCCATCCTGGTTCCCGGTGCCGGCGAGGCCAACTTCGACGCCATGGAGGTGAACCCCTACGAGAACGCGCGGCAGAGGCAGGAGGGTGAGGTCAAGGCCCTCCTCAACAAGCTTAAGCCCGAGATGATTGCGCTGGACCCCAACTTCGTGGGTCAGCTCGATCTGCGGTCGCAGAAACAGCGCGAAGCGGAGAAGGACCTCGACGTGAACCACGACCTGATGGAAGAGCTGCGGAACAGGGCCAGAGGAAGGAACAGCGCGCTGAAGAAGTACATGCGGAAACAGCGCAAGCGCAACATCATCGACGAAAAGAAGCTGAGGATCGAGGAACTGTACAAGGAGCAGAAGGCGAAGAACGCGAACAGGCAGCAGGACGAGAAGGAGGAGCTGGGGCCTGCGCTGTCGAGGTTCGTGAAGAAGGAATAAGGCTTCTTTCCTTTTTGAAGGGAGAGGCAAGGGGGTAAATACCCGATGTATGAGACGTTTGTGTGTGTTACGACTGGACTTCCACTGACGAAACACTGGTTGTACATCAACTGACTGTAAGTGGACTGTGCAGTTGGCTACACCACTGTTTGACTCGGGAGGAATGGCTTAGACAGACATCAACCTCTCTACCCAGATAATTGACATAAACGCATGAAAACGCATAAGCATCCCTCCTGTGAAGACCGTCACCATGACCCCTAGGCAAACTCGTCGTCTTCCCCGCCATCCACCGTCGCCTTGGCGGCGATGCTATTCTTCACCCTGAGTAATAGCGTCGTCTTCCACTTGTCCAGCTTGCTAATCTGGTCGTACATGTACAGCTTGTCGGCGAAGTCCTCGGGGTCGCCGGCCTCGACGGCGGCGTAGATGTCGTTGAGAAGCATGCTCTCGCGTTGGGACGCGAAGGACGGATCCATGTCGGCGTAGCCAGCGATGGCGCGCTGCGACGAGACGAGGTCGCCCGTCGCAAGATGGCAGATTCCCGCCTTGAGGAAATAGTCCTTGACGGAGTATTTCATCAGATTGTTGTTGATCGAGGCCTTGGCTACCTTTTCGTAGTTCTCAATCGCCTTGTGGTAGTCGCCGTCTAGAGCGGCGAGGTCCGCGACCTTGAGCGAGAGCTTGTTCGACAGTCTGCCGCCCAGTCAGTATCTCCTATCGCCCAACCACTCATGAGATGAGGGCGTGAGGGGAGTCCACGTACGCGAGGGCGTTGTCTCCTTCGTACCACCCGGCCGCAGCCTCGTAGCACTCCATCGCCTTCTTGTTGTCCCCTAGCTCGTTCTCGTACAGGTCCCCCAGGCTCTCCTTGTGCGTCGCCGCGCGGCGGAAGTTCCCCTTGACGCAGTACCGCTCCACGGCGGCGTCCAAACACCTGCTCGCGGCGTCGGCGTCGATGGTCCGATACGCCTTGAAGGCGTCGACCATTGTGTTCGCGGCGTCGTCGGGCTCGTTCAATTGCTTCGTCTGTATAGCAGCCGCCTTCTCGAAGGCTTGGCCCGCTTCCCTCACTGCAGTTGCGGGGCGAACGTGTAAGTAGGCTACCAACGGCAACGATGGGGCCAAGTTCTGGGAAAGGGCGTACTCTGCTTCTGCATCTTGAAGGAGTTGGCTGCTTGTATGTACAGGTCCGCCGCATCCTGGTATTTGACCTCGCGGCCGCCAAAGAAGCTGAAGCCGCTAGAGGCGCTGGAGAGGCTCTTGTCCGCCTGCGACCCTCCAGAGTCAGCATGGCTGGTGGAGGCTCGTGGGCACGAGAAGAGCGGGACTTGCCTTCTGGAGGAGAGCACGCGGATCTTGCGCCATGTTGTCGGTGTGAGGGAGAAAGGGCGGGGTCGACGAATAGGACGTTTTGTATGGAAACCCGTGCGCGCGGGTTTCGAGATGGGAGATATATGTGTGTAGTTTACTTTGCTTGAGATGTTCTCTCGAGCTGTCAAGTCTCGATCGGGATCTGGCGGGCGATGACGGTGGCGGGGACGTCTCATGTGCTCGAGCCTCCAGCGGGAGGGCGTGGCGTCGGCGCTGTTGGCGGGGCACTTTAGTGTCCGGGCGGTTCACGTTGCACTCTACGGCGGTGGGGCGAGTTCAGCAGCCACGGCTACCTGTGATTGCACCGCAACGTCAAGCCTCAATTGTGGCGCCTGAGCTTACTGGAAGACCTCACCCACGAACACGCGACCACGACTAGAGATCATTAACCGGCATTGGAATACCACAAGCTCACGTAACGGTTTTGCGAGTTCTCCGCCATGCCATCCCGACTCCCTCTTCTCATCTCGCTCCCTCTCCGCCCTCTTCGCCCCCTCACGCGGCCCTACTCACACATTCCCCAAAAGCCAACCTGGACAACCCACTCCCTCGTCGACACTGCAGCCCCCGAGGAGATCACGCCGCCCCAGCTCTCCCACCTCCTCCGTCTTGCCGCCCTTCCCCAGCCGCGCGACGCCCAGGAGGAAGTCTCCCTCCTTGCGGACCTCCACTCCCAACTTCGCTTCGTGAAGCGTGTACAGGAAGTCGACACCACGGGCATCGAGCCCCTACGAGTCGTCCGCGACGAGACGTCCGCCGCCAGGGATGAGACTACCTTGGGACTGAAGCATCTCGGACGAGCGCTGGATGATGAAGTCGCGGTGGGCCACTATAAGCGGCCGAGGCGGATGCGGAAGGAAGTTGATACCCGGCGTGTCGAGGATTGGGACCCTTTAAAGACTGCTTCAGAGACGGCGGGGAGGTATTTCGTCGTGAAGAGCGGGAGAGAATCTGCCGAGTGACCATACGAAGGCGCGCGTTCTCGTTTTATCTACGCCTCACCACTGGCGCATCTGGACAAGGGAAAGAAGCGGGTAGCGATTGGAGGGAGCCGGTGCTTTATTCATAAACTGTAGGCTGTCCTCGTCAAGTATGTCTGTGATCACCCCGACATCTCTCTTTGCGTATAGTTGCCAGTCTTGCCACCGTCACACCCTGGCCATCCTTCATCCTCCTGACATTGCATTATTCGATGCTCATGTTATCGTACACTGCTGACGTCCACAATCCAGTTTCCTCAGACCGTCCCTTAACGTCTAATGCCTAGCTTGATGTTGTGACAGGTAAGATTCTTTCCGTTACCTAGGCCTGAATTGTGTTCTTACCCGGCCTCGACTGTCCGTCGTTCCGGTAGTTGTTGAGTCTCGCCCGACGAGGGAAGCTACCGCTGTGACCTCGCCCACTCCCACCACCCCGTCCGCTACCCCAGGCCTTTTTTCTTTGCTGGTTGCCCCCCTTGTCCGAGGTAGGGCCACTGCCATTCGCGCGCTTGGCCTTGCTGTATTTCGCATCCATAGCCGCAAGGGCTACCTCGTCCCTTGCCAAGTGAGCGTGGTCGAGGTCTTCCCACCCGAGACTCTTCAGGATCGTTCCAATCAAGAACTGGTACCGAAGGTGGCCGCTGACCATGGCGCTAGCATCATAGTTTTCGATGCCCAGAGCCCCCACGATCGGTTTTAACCCCGCGATGCCGAACTGGGTGTTGGACGTCCGCATCATAAAGCCCATCATATGATCGTTTTGGGAGTAGACGTTCACGAGTCGACCAGCAACGACACTCCGCAACGTCAGCCAAACACGTGTCTCTGACGGCGCCGGTGTTCCAATCATCACAACAGAATCGATCAAACCGAACTGCCTTCGCTCGGCAAGAGCCATTAGACAAGTGTAAATGACACGGCTAGCAAGGCTGTATCCGACAAGCGTGATGGGTCGACTGCCATGTACTTTTCGTTGGATTGTGTCCGCCAAGACCAAACCCGCCTTATCAGCGCGGACCATGCCGATGCTCCAGGGAATGTCGATGATCTTGCTGATTTTCAAGAGCTCTGCCGGCCAATGATTACCGTCCGTGGTGGCAATGACTTGTTTTGGACAGCCTGTCAGCATAATGTTTCTGCCACAGAATATCGTCCGGGGGAGCTCACTATCCTGCGAAGCAATCGTCTGCTTTGCGGTGTTCCATGCGCCGCTCTGGATCACTGTATCCAAGGCTGTCCCCAGGTTTTTGAGCGTGTTCGTCTCCCAACGGAACACATGGACTTCGCCTTGGTTTCCGAAACATTTCCATGGATCCACAATATTGTTATCACCTAACAACCAACCGTTGATAGCGATGACGAGTCTTAGCCGCCGGTCCTCGTGGTGGACCTCACTGGACTCTTTGAGGGCGGTCTGTACCTTCCCATGTATGGGAACGAAGGCAAAGTCCTGTATGTCCTTAGTATAGGCATCCATCGGCTTGATCGATGACTTTGCCATATAGATGCCAAAAAGTCCCCCGACCGGTATACCGATTTCCGACATTGGCCCAAGCAGGCCCGCGGCCGCTATTTTCCCGGAATCACCGGGCCCGAAAAGCAATCCGATTCCAGCTGCAACTAATCCACGTGAAAGCATGTTTGGCACACGAGGTGGTTGCCCCGTGCCCGGTCCTGGTCGGTTCCCCTTCCGAGAAGCCTTCAATTCCTCGGAAAGTTTCAGGGCTGCGACGGGGTCAAAATCGACGGCGGACTGGCCCAGGCCCTTGGCAAGTTGGATCTCCGCTTCTTGATATGCAGATAGCGGCAGGTGAAGAGACGATGTCAGGTGGAACATGAGGTTCCTAGAGTACGCCGTATACTCTTCTAGTGACAGGAGAAGGAGAAGTACGACATATAAGAGCCGCCTCCTGTTGACAAGGGGCAGCTGCCATAATGGCGTAGGGCTGGGCCGGAATCGCAGGGCCAACTGCGGGTCTGTCTCGTTGAACGGCTGCGGCCTGAGGGGGCCTGTGTTGGTTCGTGTCAGCTCGAGGAGTCAAACGGGAGAGGTCCTAAGTTAAGAGCCCTTACCTGTAGTTCGGGAGACCGCGCCACCGCGATATCCCCTTCCCCCACCCCTACCGCCACGATACCCCCGGCCTCTACCACCGAAAAAGCTCTGGTCGTCGAAATGGTTTTGCAAAGTGGTTTCCATAACATGGATATCGCGAACACGTTGTAGCACAACGCCCTGCCATTTCTTGAACACGACAAGCAGTTCCTTCTTCAGCTCGCCGAGCTGGGATTGGCACTGGGTTGTGATCAGCATATCCAAGGCCGGCGAAGGGATGGTTTTAATGCTGTGGTCAGCAGTGTCGATGGAAGGACCGCCAGCCGTTCCGTCGCTCTCAGACTGAATGTCGGGCTTATCGCCCAGGTCAAGCCTCTCCATCGGAATGGAAATGGTAACCCATGTATTGGCCTTCGGGGCTTCATGGCCAACCGGAGTCGGCGGATGTGTGTCGAACACGTCGCCCATTTGGCGAATCATCTTCTCTGTGATCCGAGACACGAGGATAACGAGGTCCTCCTTCTCGGCGAAGGATATAATTCCCGTGAGGTCGACACCCCGTCTGGAGGGGCCGGCGTTGCGCCCACGCCCCATGACGGCTAAGCTGGTGGGAGCGGACAGGTTCGGTCTATTCCCACGTCCCAGGTTAGGAACACAAGCGACAGCTCTGCACCGAGTGAAACGGGGGTTCTAGCGACGAGTTCCACCTTCCTTAGGAAATGGGAAGCGCGCTGTGGAGGAAGATGTGGTATAGGAAGCGGATGTCTTACCGAGAAGCGTTGGCGTACGTTGGGAGAAGGGGTCATGAGTTATCCTGAAGTGTCGACCCATTGGTCAGTGACTGCTTTTAATAACGGAGGCAAGCTGGACGATATACTGGAGAGCAAGCGGACGAGACGACGAGGGGTGCAGTTGTCTCGGGTGGTTGAAAGAAGACCAAAACGACCAGCTCCAGTTGGGCACATGGAGCATTGTTGTTCGCCGAAATGCTCCAGGGTGAGCGTCAAAATCAAGTGGATGACACGCTCCTTCTTTTACTGAGCCAGACTGGCAGCTTGTTCCTTCCACTTTTATTCACTCCAGGCATGGAAGGAGCGCCCATGGCCTACACTATGTATCCGCTTCCAGGACAACACAACCGCGTTGCTTTATCGCTCCGCTTTAGCAATGTGCCTGTCATTACTATGATTTCTAGGACTGTGGCATATTCACTGTCAAATGGGGGGATGATTGGGCCAGCCGTCGAACTTATTGATCTGCTTGGGCATGGGAAGTACTTCTTCAAGAAACCCGATGTCATGGGAGGCAAGCCGGCCTCAGGCCTGCCAGGCAAACAGAGACCAGCTGCCCCCTGCCGTCTTTTAGCAGCGATGTCCGGGAGGAGTAGTTTGATACGTGTAAGTCACGGTACTACATGACAATCTAGCCAACGGCTCTTTACCATGGCGACCTACGCGAGGAACAATTGGACGTGTAAGTCAGTGAACAATGTATACTTTATTCCACCCCCTTTACACTAGTAGGAGATTCGTATGTAGTAACGCTAGGTCTAGTGTTTGAATCAATGTTCCCTTCTGACATACGTTGGAAGTCGCCCATATATCACTGTCGTTTCCGTGAAGTTTACGGACCTCCCACGACCCGTTGTTGGATGAAGACTATTAGCTGTCTTGATGTCTTGATAGAATAAACCCACGCTATCTTGCGCCTCAACGACTCCAGCCCACTGCCAGCCACCACCAGCCGGCAACAGCCGAGCGTACCAGATCGATGACGTGTGAGAACTTATTCCAGCGACGTGGGGCAACCTGCGACGAACAACATCTGTGCAAACAACACACTCACTACGAAACTCAGTCTAGCCTACCACCGACAATCAACAAGGTAGGTTCACTTAATCACCCGGCACAAGAAGATTATACAGAAGCTTGGGTACTCATCGGTGTCTCCGTCCGGCGCACTCATCATCAGCGTATCGCCCACACCCATAGGGCATCTCGCCTCCTGCCGTCACCCCACTAAGACAGTGAACCTCTCAATCTAAGATCATGGCTTCAAACCGGGCGGCCCAAGCGCGTTCCACGCCTACGACGCAAACGCAAACCGAAACGGGCCCCGATCAGGCTGCGGCCCCACCAGCCCCCATTCTGCGACTTCGCGGCGGCCACACATCGCGCCGGCGCGTCCAGTGGACGGAGGACGTGGTCGACAATGAGAAGCTAAATCGGAAAAAATCAAAAGGTACGATCGATCCCCCGCCGTACCCCAGCCCATCCATCATATGGTGGGAAAAAGGACTGGGAATGATACCAACAGTCTCTAGTCTGCTGCATCTACCACCGCCCCAAAGCCGTCGACGAATCCTCCGACGAATCCTCGTCATCATCCGACTCTGACTCCGATTCCGACGCGGGACGCGATCCCAAGGACCCGCACAGTGACGAGTGTTCTGGACATGGCCATTCTCACTGGCACAACGGGCGGCCAAAGAAGAGGCGCGGTGACGCGGACAAGAGGAACAGAAGGCCGAGTCCGAATGCGTATGAAAGGGTGCCGAAGGTGAAGACGCCAAAGCAGGGGAATGACGAGAGTGGCAGAGTCGAGGCGAAGGAGAAGACGTGAGTTGGGGCAGAATAGAACGAGCATATCCATCGCATTTTAGAGCTAGCGAGAACCGCGGGCGGGGGGAAGTCTACATACATGGCCTGATATCCCACATGGCCCGCCTTTATCTTTACTTGAAACGGGAATTAAGTAGTCACGGAGTTAGGCGTTGTCGTTGAGACAGGCATACATGAAACCGAAACCTACAATGCTCGAGAAGACCGAGACTAGGCGTATCTGTGCTCTCGTTACTTTCTCATGGTACGGGAGTGACATGCCTGTGGAGCTACGGATGCTGGAGTTGCAGTATTTACTCGTGTTTCTTTTTTCTTCACGTCTTTACGAGGCATTGTCGTTTAACCATTCACACACGAAACCACAAGCTGGCACGGGATGTCTTTTTGCGCACATTGATGCCCCTGTACCTCAAAATCCCCGAGCCCTCGAACTAGAACCACCCCGTGTATGCGCTCCCATTGACAATCCCGAAGAAGACACGACACACATGCTTTAGTTTACACACTATCGTACAATGGCGGGCGTCTTAAGACCGGCCCCTCCCCCCCCAACCCCCCCCCCCCCCCCCAACCCCCGGCTCTTTCATCCCACATCGAGCCACGGCCCGCTGGCCCTGCCAACCCCCAGACCAGGCTATACTATGACTCACACATCCCCGTCACATCTACTGTAAGGCCCTGCTTACTGGGGCGGCAAGGGCCCTACCATGCTGGGCACCTGCTTCCTCACTAAGCCGCGCTTCCTCTGCTCGGGCCTGGGGACCCCCTGGATGGTCCTCGGCTCCCTCATCAAAGATGGCTCAAGTTTCGTCGGCATCCTGCTCACGACCTGCCTGTAATCGCCTGGGAAGTTCCCGTTAGGCACAGGCACCGAGGCCGTCCTCCAGATGTGGTCAGTTTTATCCATCAGGTAGCTGTTGTTGGCTTTGCTGCTGGTGGTCACCCGCGATGAGTTCCTGTTAAGACCTGGCCCCACGACCGACGCGCCGTGGGATGCCCGGATGACGGATAGGCGGGAGAGGCCGCTGCTGAGAGTGGGCCTGCCTCGGGCCTTCTTCGCGGCTAGGATCTCGTCGAACAATCTGATAGAAGCGTGGGTCGCCGGCTTCCTTTCTCGCTCGTGGATGAACTCGTTGAACACTGTGGCAAGTTAGCGCACTAGACTGATGTGGGAGGAACGATTTATGCGCCGGGTTGTTCTTACGTTGTGTCTCACGCATCATCATGGCATACTCCTGTTGCTCATATGGTAGGCTCTTCACGAATCCATCCATATCAAATGCATAGAGCTGACCATTCTTCTTCTGGTCTCTGTTCGGCCGCCCCAAGTACTTCCTGTATGTGTACATCAAGCTCGCAAGGCATCGAACGAAAGCTACTCGGATACGATCCTCGTGGAACGCTTGGGGGCATACGAGACTGACGAAGCCGAGGCATCGACCGTGGGAATAGGCGCCGCAACTGGTGCATTTGTAGATGCCATCATGCTCGGCCCGCTCGTCGCAAATGGTGCACGAAGCCGCATTTTCCCCACACCAATCGAAGCAGTGGCCCTCCACCCACGCCGTCGTTTCGGTGTCTCTGACCGGCTGTACCATCATGTTGGGCATAATAGTGGATGCTGCAATGGTTGACTGCGCGTAGGTCGAAGGGGCGTACCCACCGCCGCCGCCGCCTCCATAAGACGAGATCGAGTCTACCGAGATGGCCGAGATCGATGTGCTCGCGGAATGCCCATTGAGGAATGGGAGGCTTGGACGATGCATAGGCGCGTGCCTGTCAACGCCAAAGGAAGAGCTGCGCCTGGACTTATCATCGAAATGACCAGACCGCTTCTCTCGTAGTGTCGCTGCGAAACCCGAATCGCTCCGGGAAATCGGGGTTGACGGCATAGGTGGGAAATTCATGGACCTAGGTGAAACTGAGGATTGAGGACTGGTCCGCGTCGACCTGCTAGTAGTTGGGCGATCCGACTTCGCGCCATCTCCACGCGCGTGAGAAAATGCATTGAAGACTGGGGGCTTGTATTTGACTGTAGGGTCTTCTTCGCTAAAGGCGGCCGAGTTCTGAGATGCCCACTTCCCTAGTGTTCCCTCGGGGGTGATAGGTGAGAAAATGGTTGAGTGTTCCGTGGAGAATGCGTCGTATGGGAACGTTTCCATTGCGTACGGAGGAGGCCCAGTTGCGACACCGTACCTCAGCTTCGCCGGGGCGGCAACTTGCAAAAGAGATAGGAGCTTCCGGCGTTGTTGTCGGGGGAGCCGGATGGGCTGGGAAGTAGCGTCGATCGTGTCCTTGTCGAGATCGACAAGGACGTAGTCGTCCTCAGGCAGTTCAATGTTCTCGTAACGACGCTCGATACCGACGATGTACGGGCACGGCGCGTCGAGAGCCGAGAGTAAGCGAGCAGGCAGAATAGGTATGAAAATACTAGCCCACTTCAACGGGTACATCAGGCTCGCAAGAGCGTGGCATGCGAGATGGAGCATGCCCGTATGCGAGGAGAGAAAGATGATGCGGGACTCGGACATGGTGTATTCGAACAGGGCAACGATGTTCTCAAGTGACAAGCATCTGAACAGAGCGTAGATGTCGACGGATCGTGAGCCGGGTATTTCGTTCTCGGCTTCTTGCCTCGCATAGAGTCGCAACTCCCTGACACCAATTTCCACCTGTGTTTTTGAGCCCAGGGGGCTGAACGCTTCCACGCATAGGTTCACGACGTACCTCTCTAAGGGCTGCCACCGGCCTACCTTCGGCGAGCTTGGCGGAACGCGCAGAACGGCACCCTCAGTCATGGGCACTATGATGCCCCGTAGCCACTCTTTCCAGAACGGCATCCTCGCCGCATCTCTGCCCAGGATGCCGTATGCCCGAGGTGCCCAGAGACCCGTCTCTCCCGTGGTAAGCCCGTCAATCTTAGACGCAGCGCCGTGGCGGAGAGGCCGCAGCATCTCCGTCATTAGGCTAATCTTCTCCTCAACAGAACTAATCTGGTCCTCCAACCTCTCCCGCTCGTCAGAGCCCGACGGTATCTGTGGCAGCGTAGCGAGGAGCTGAGACAGGTGTGACCTCTCGCCAGCCAGCCTCACGCCTAGACTTGCCGCCAGTTCCCGCTCTTCGTTCGACATATGACTCTGCCTCCAGGCCTCGCATCGCCTCTCTACTTCGTCCGCGACGTCAGCGGTTAGTGCTGTCCAAACGATGACAGCTATTCCGTAGACTTTGGTATTATCGTCAGAGGTCATGGTAAAGCCATGCCACGTTGACCTCGGCCGGTCGTCGGATGAAACGATTTGTATGTCGTTGGGGAAAGCGAACATGGGTACATAGTCCGGGAACTTCCCCCGCCGGGCAACCTCGGGGGCGGCATTAGTCGGAGGGTACCTGTCGAGAAGGACGGGCTCGAAGCGTCGCCTAAGCGGGTGCATTTCTGGATCGGTGTTCAACGGCTCGGGGGGTGGTATGACGGAGTTGTAGTTGCTTAGTCGCTTGGCGGTCCTGATAGAGGCTAGAGGGAAAAGCGTGTCAGCATGCTGCCGAGATTCTGGGCGGTCTGGGGTCATGGTCGTAGCGGGAGGGGCGACGGATGTGTTGATGCGTGCAAGACCTGACACACCTGGTTTGGCGGGCGCCGGCTGCTTCCTGTTGCTGTTCATGTCCCGGAAGCTCATTTTCCTACGAATGCTACCCTTGATGCTGCCTCTTATGCTCCCGCGGATACTGCGCAATGGGCTTCTCCGGCCCGAAAGGTCCGCGTCGTCCGCCTTGATCCTCTCGGCACGTGGGTTCGCCATTGGTGGTCTGGACTGTGTCTTAGCACCGGCGGTGAAGCTGAGGTCCTCAAGAAAGTGCTCTCTCTCGGCGGCGAACTTGTAGAGCGCGTTGTCAAAGTCGAAATCGGACAGCTGATTCGCTTCACTTGGGGGCGACATAGGATTCGAAACAGCGCCATTGTTGACGGGTCCATTGTTGACGGGCCGAATGGTGGCGCTGCTCCTATTACTTTTGGTATTGCCGTCTGCGTCGACGGTACTAATGGAGAACCGAGCTTCGTTGGAAAGCTTCGATATGCGGTTATTCGAACTCTGGCGAGAGTGGCGGGCTGCGGTTTTCGGAGCGCCGTTGGCGACATCGCCGTTGATCGAGTCGCTACATTCTAGCTCGTCCTCGGCAATAGTAGACTCTACCTGAGGCGTCGGAGGAGGCGAGTCGCCGTAAGAAACGGACTCTAAGCCGGCGATCCAGAAGTAGTCGGCGAGAGGGGCGGACGTAGTGGTTTCCATGGCATGACAGCCCTACCAGAGGGCCGGGATTCTCTCCAAAGAAAAAGAAGAGGAGCTCCGAGGCGCCAGGGTCAGGCTGGGTAGGATGCGATGCAGGAAGACTGGTAGGACACCAGCTCGAATATTCTAGGCGGTGTCGTTCGCACGGGCGGATATCGTAGGGGCGGATCTCGGAGGAAAGGTGCCGTGGCTATCTTGGCCTCGCAGGTCGGAGAGCGAAGGGTTAAGCAGTTATCGTCGCAACAGCTGCAAAGCTACGCTAGTTAGCTTTCAGTCCAGGAAATGGTAACGGGCCTCTATGGAGGCAATGCCCGATGGCATGGCCGCAGCCGTCAAACAACGCGAGAGAAAGGGGGGAAAGCCCTTGAAATACAGCGTACCTTCTGTGCAGTCGGGTGGAGGGGGGAGGGGGACGTAATAGACGCGCTATCTGGATTGACAGGGTAAAGTTTGGGGGATATTGGACCTCGAGGATAATGTTTAAAACCTCGTTGCAGCCTTGAGTTGGGAAAGAGGTGAAAGCGAGCGTGGGTACGTGATGGAGGAAGGAGGGTTGATTCGGGTACAGTCTTCGTCGAAGACGGCCAAGCTAGGTTTTGGGCATATGCGGCGCTCTGGGGTTGGGATTTAGTCGACCCTGTGGCGCGTGCGTCACTGCAGTTCGGTGTCGCCAGGGGCAAGGTGTGTGCCTGGCACGTAGGTTGGGGGCTTTGCCGAGTGCGGATATATGTATACAATGTACCTTTTCGGTACGGCGGAGCGGGAGAGGAGGGTACGGTACACTGTACTAGGGTGCAGTACCTCTGTACAATGCCACAGCAGTTACCACTCGCCTGCCAGTGCAACCGCAAATGCAGGGCAGACTCGTCACTGTAGCGACACCTTCCGACGGGAGTGATGGCGGCCGGGATCTCGCGAATCCAGTCCCTCATATGCTCGACCCAACAACTACCATTCATCGAGGTGTGAATTTTGCGAAACACTAGGCTTCAAATACATCGTGCGAAAGGTCGCGCTCCGTCCAATTGTGGGGTACTCCTGTGGAGCTGTCTTTGAAGTGTATATCCGCGAGGGAGGCGTAAGGCGAGACACACCGACAGGATGCGGCCCGTCTTGTGCGCCCTTACATGTTGAACTGGAGATGATACCCGGTCAATACCACTCCATGATTATCCGAACGGTTGTTTTAATTCCCAGAATGTGAGATCGCATATAAAGCATTGTTAGCGAGCCGGCCTTGTCTATTTAGATTGGGATGACAGCGGAACAGCATCTCGAATGGCACCCCCATACAGTACGTAGGTTTCCGCTGTCCTCGAGGATGCTGTCCCCTTCGCGTACACGAACGATGCATACGATAGCCAGCTGTCAGTGCCGACTACCGTGGCGTCTCAAAATCCAAGCTATGATGCTGAGAGGGCCCTGTTTCAGAGCGGATTACATACGAGGAGGGTTAGCACCTAAAACAAGCCGGCGGCGACAATCCGAACCCCTGAGGACAAAGCCATGGCCTTTCTGGATATGAGATGCGGATTCGATGGATGAATTTAATCGTGCACAATCTGCCACATTCGGGCATCGGCATTTCGTGGCTTCAACCTCCTCCTTGGTGGCGGCCAATCGCCAGCCACTTATGGGCAGTATACATTTTCGTACGGGGTGAATGGAATTTGCTTTATTCGACTTGTGGTAGCAGTAGCCACCAGCAACGCTTTGCACGCGGGCGCGCGCCCTCGTAGATATGGTTCGAAGAGCGGCCACCTGGTCACTTGTTGACAGTAATTACCCACTACCTAGATGCTGGGACGGACGTTTGTACTGGCACCCATATGTACAAGCAGTGCCTCGTCCAACGCGAGCAGTGGGTGGCACCTGCCATGCAAGCCGTCGGAAAGGAGCGATGGATGCACGGGGCGCACTTGGTGTATCCCCGAGATTATCGCTCGTGTGCTTGTTGTGCTTGTTCGGTGGTGACAATACAAAACCATCGAGACTCGGCCGCGACGTCGGACGCCGGAAAATGATGGCACACACGATCGGTAGATAGCTGGGAACATCCCCGCAGCGCCCGCTGACGCCAACTAATCGGCAGCAGGTCAGGGAAGGTCTCCATAGTTTCTCCAGCCAACTGCGGAGCGGCGGGCTAATTTCGAGTCCCTGGATGCCCTAGTCCCGACCCTTCGACCCACCGCCCCGGTTGTCGAGGCCGAGGTTGCTCGCCGACTGGACCGGGAGTGCAAAACCGCGAAAGATCGCCAAAGTCGACGACGGCCAAGAGATCCGCCCACGTCATAGTCTATGGTCCGCGCCTGAGTCCGAGCCGCGGATAGAGAACTCCATTTTCGAAACAGGTGGAGGCACAAAGCGAGTGCCAAGACCAGGATCCATCAGGGGCACCTTTTCCATCATCATGCCGGGGCTTGTCCAAACCGACCACCTCGAGGTGGATCGGTCCCTGTGGCGACGTACCTTGCAAAAGGCCCCATTATTGACGATGCTCGGCAGGGGTGCGCATCCGCTAACTACACGAGGTATGGAGTATTGGCCCATTAGCCACCCCACTAGTTGGAGTGGATGCTGATCCTCGACCAGTCTGTGCTGCAGGCCTGCGGCACATACGACGTGCGGAGTCTGGTACAAGTACAGGGATCGAGCAAGGGCGACAAATACAAGGAGATCGTGTCGAAAGTGGGAACGAAGCCAAGGTCCCATGTTCCTTGCCCCATCCGCCCTGCTCCACTCTCCCCCTGTACGACACTAACACGGAGACCAGGTTATTCTTTCGTTTCCGGGATTGGAACACCTCCAGAAACGTACCCTACAAGTCCTTCGTATTGCCCACACAAACGCAAGCCACAGAGCGGTCAAGGCCGGGGTGGGGGGTTCGCAAGGTCCGGGATCCGTTTCCGCACTGAACTAAGACTTGCAGATCTGCTGAGGATTCGGGCATTTCGGACCGGTATGTCCTGCCGCGACACGACACTCACTTGGGTTATCCGCAGATGCTGCACTCCGCCCGGCCTCGAGGACGAAGACGAGGATAGCGAGGCCTCGCGCCAAGCCTACTCGTCACGATGGGACAAGTCCCTCCAGCCCGCCCTGTAGCCCAACGGCATGCTTAGTGTGGGGTTTTGCGCGTGCCTTCGCCCAGGCCCGTATCCGTCGGTACTGTTCGTTTCCCAGGGATTGTGGGATTCCTCCCGCCGCGTGAAACGGCCGCCAAGAAAGACTGTCCCGCAGAGTCCTCCAGAACCGCACAGAATCTCCTGTTGCAAGCACTCCTTTCCAAGTGCGAAACTGGCATCGATAAAGACGCTAACCCGATAAAGCGAGTCGTACTCAGCCCCAGGATGGGCGGCGAGGGTTTCAAGATAGAGAGCGATTGCTGGGTATCGAGCATGACCTGCACGGGAGGCTCCACTCCACCACTGGATAGAGCCACCGTGGTTGTAGATCCTCATTAACGCTGTGGAGAGTGAGATATTCTCCGGACCCTAAAGAAAGAAAGCGGCTCGTTTGTGGGGACGACCCTGGAAAATGTTTGGACCTCGTGCTTTGAGATCGCGACGACAGATCTTTTCTTCTCACAGTCACCGAGATCGTGAAGTCAGCGCGAGTATTCGTCTATAAAAGGTAGTGGATTAAAGTGTATGATACAACAATAGTACAGCATGATACAGAGTCAAGATATGCCAACTCCTAGCATATATGCTGGGAGACTTTACGGATATTCCCTTGTGGCTTTCACACCAGACTCACACCTCACGCACGAGCCTCCGCCCTCGCGGCCCGTCTCACCATCTTCTCCCGCTTCTTCGCCCCCTTCATGCTCCTCCTCATCTTCTTCGCGGGCTTGGCCTTCGTCCTGTTCAACTCGTAGCCGCACATTGGGCGCCTCGACCCGACAAACCGCCCTTCGGGCGTAAATACGTCAACGACAGGCCAGATCGGCCTGCGCCACTCCTCGGGCGCCCGCGTCTCAACCGCCTGCGTACTACCCGCGCCATTGGCAACGCCGTCGGCCGCCCGGTGAAGCGCCGCCCAAGGATCATCCCCGTTGTCATCTTCCTCCTTTTCCCCCCTCGCCGGTTCGCAATCCTTCCCTTCTTCTTCCTCCTTCGCCAGCTTGTTTCCCGGGGCTCCCGGGGTTTCATGCGGGTAGTCCCGCGTGCGCACCTGCACCCTAAGCTCTACCCAACCCACGCCCTCGATGAGTATGTCGACGGCGAGGACCCTGAAGGGAAGACTCGTAGGCTTCATCTTCAGAGCATCCTTCCGCGTCAGGGGGCCAGCATTCTCCTTCGTAACGTCGTGGGCGAGCTCGAAGGAGCCGGCACACTGTATTTTCTCGCCCGTTCCTTGGACCGAGATGTTCTCTACAGAAAGCGCCCCCTCTTGCTTTTGGATGCTGATGGCCTTATCCGTCGACGTCAAATGCGTTTTCAGGGGCGTAAAGGAGGCCGCGAGGAAAATAAGGTCGGGCGTCCTGGGCGTGATTCTGATGAAGCCACCCAGGAGCAGCGACTGCCCTGGCTTGATGGTCTCCAGCTCGGGCTTTATGCGGCGGCTCATGATGAGCGATTGGCGGTGCTCTGGCTGAACGTACTCCTCCAGGTCGCTGCGAGCGAGGCCCGGTAGATCTATCAACTCGCCCTTCCCCTTGCCAAACGGAATCCGAATGGGCGACGCCGTGGTTCCAGGCAGCGCCGAAACGGTTGGCATAGCGGGATAGTTCGTTTCGTTCCTCGCGGGGGGCAACCACTCTCCGATATCTAGGTTGGCAGGGCTCTCGATGACCGAAGCCGAGGGGGAGTAGCCCTCGCCCTCGCCCTCGGGCACGGATGGACCGTGTTGTGGCGCACCGAGGCCCTGTTTAAGCGTCTGCACGCTCGACGACTTCTTCAGATCGTCGATGCCCATGAGCCCCTTGGGGAAGACAGACTCGAACAGCTTGCTCTTTCCCACGTTCGCCTTGCCAACCATCCACCCTGCGCCGCCCCTTTCGTAGATGTCTTTCTTTAGCTCCCTCGTCCACCAGCCTCGATTAGCGCTCACACATCGGACGTTGCCGAGCCTGATGCGCCGCCCGACGCGACCGAGCGCGTCGCGAAGGACCTCGCGTAGGTACGGCATAAGTGAGTTAACCTGTTCCTCCTTGGGAGCTAGAAGGTCGCTTCGCGTGATTATGAAGCTCATGTCGAACTTCTGGTCGCCGTAGTACTTGCCCTTCCTCGAGCGTCGGTTCTGCGTCCGCAGGTTGATGTCGCCTACGAGGGTGTGAAGTCGCGGGATGAGGGACATGGGAAAATCGGCGGCGTCGACAAGGTGGTATACATGGTTGTGTTTGTGCGGGGATTCGTGGATGATCTCGGCGATAGAGTGCACGCTCGGGTGGAAGATGGGCTCGGCTTTGCGGTGGTGCATTAGGTCATGACATCGCTCGCATACGGGGGGAGGCTTCTCTGGTGGCTCTGTAAAGGGCCGTTAGCGAATATAGGAAAGCAAGAATTGCACACAGACGGGGGCACACGGTACCATTAGGCTCGGCTGGCTTGACGTCCTTATCACCAATAAGAGCATCCTTCGTCAGGCCCAGAGCTTCGAGCTGCGACTGAGGTAAGTTGCTCAGTGTCTCCTCGATCACTCTGTTCTCCTCCTCCACTACCTCATCGACTGTCTGCGCCTTCGGTTCTATGAGGCCAAGATACTCTTGGACGGCCCTTCGCTGAAGATCAAAGAAACCTGGCTGCGTCGGGTCTGTCGTCTGTGTGAAAGCTCCGCACCCCGTGCACTGCAGCGGAAGGCGCCTCAAGATTGGCCGGCCAGTCGGTATTCCGGTTCTCGACGAGTCGCCGCGCCCTGTGTGCTGCAACCTACGGAGCGACGGTCGGGCGTGGAGAGGGCATGTCTGCGGCGTCGCCCAACGGTGGCGAGTGTAAGTCGCGAGCGAGATCCGGGGGCCACCGGAGCCCAGGGAAGGCCGGTTCACCTCCACAAAGGGGCGGAGTCGATTGAATGACAATGCGTGACGCATTGTTTCATATATTCGGCTACCTCATGACATGGATGACAGCGTCTCTTGTTTCGTTGAGGACTCTTTTCGCGGGTGGGCTCCCTGTCGCATGCGGATGAACAAAAGTTGTTTCTTATCTGAGCTCTTATCGTCACGTGCAAGTACTAGCGTACCCATCTCTGGCCTCCGGATGTACGGAGTACCTCGTACCTTCTTATGGTGGACCCGGGTGTCGGTCCCTGGGCCACGTGACGGCGATTTTTCTCATTGTCGCGCCGGCCAAGAGCTTCAACGACCGAGAACCTCAAACGCCCAAAGAGAAACCCACCGGGAGCTCGTCACACCCCTCATCGCCACAATGGTCGGTATAGGAACAAGATGGAATAGGACGCACCGCGTAAGCTTCACACCCTGCGGCCAAGCTGCAACCCCTTTAATCCAAAATAACAGCTAACATCAGGTCTGCAGCACGTAAGGACTCGTTGATCGTGGGATATACCGCGAGGTCCCCTTTGATTGATGTTCCCGTCTAACGCTCTGCGAAGTTGCTGAACCTACGGAACGGTCCGGGCGCGGCGATTCTCCCTCCGACCATCAGCAAGATCCACCTCCAGTTCGCCGCCAACGCCCAAGGTCATATCGGAGCCAAGTACGCCGACCCGTACCCTCCCCCGGGGCCCCCCTTCTCCTCCATAGCGCAAATATCTAACCATTCGACGTCAGTAAACTCTGGAAAGGACCTCTCCGCCGCCTAAAATACCACAACCCCGCCGTCCCCATCATCATAAACCGCCTCGATGTCCCGACCTCCCCCGGCACACTGACGCTCTACTTCCGAGACGCAGCCTCCGCCGATGCGCCCGAGACGCGTGTCCAGCCCCCCTCGTCGCTAAAGGGCGACTCGCCAGCTCAGCCGCCCTCGGCAGGCGAGAGGATTGTTGAGATCGACATCCAGGGAAAGCGCGGGGACTTCCTCCTTCAGGAGCTCATCGCCGAGACAAAGGCGCAGGTCCTCGAGACGCCGGAGAAGGACCAGGAGGAATTGAAGAAGTTTAAGGAGATGGACAGCGTTGCGGAGGTGCAGCGCGAGAAGGAGAGGAAGATTAGAGAGGAGGAGAATAAGGCCAAGGCCATGTTGAGGAGGGCCAAGGCCGGGGCCGGGGCATGAGCGGGTTTTTAGACAGGGCGGCGTTTGTATGATATAGTGTATAACCGATATATCAAATAAGCCTAGCTTGCAATAGATTCCATGGCGCAATCCCGAGTTCTTGGTGAGAGTTTTGAGGACGCTGGGTGAGAGGACTCACAAAGTGGTATCTACTTGGAATGGCAGTAATTGACATTGTGTAGCGAAATGATATGGGAGTTTATAACGTGAAACTGACAGTTGAATACGCTACTCTCTGCTTTCCCCATCCAGTATGACCGAAAACGCCCGCGCCCATTTTAAGGAATCTGTCTATTCTAGCCCCGGCAACGCTCATCACATTACTTCAGACCAAACCCTTCACTCCCATACACCGCCATCCACAACTTACTCTCCAGCTTCTCCCGCGAGCTATATCTCCATAGTACAAGCATATTAAAGCACGTCCTCGCAATAGGAAGCCTCTCACAATCATCCCCTAGGCATGATATCTTCATCTGCAGCGACGACGCCCCCGCCACCGGAATACGGTCGCTCCCCGTAACGAACAGGAGCAGTCTCCTCTGGTCACCAGGCGCCGCCCCCTCAAACGCGTCCCAAAACCACTGCACGACCGGATCCGATCCGTCGTCAGGGGACCCCTTGCCCCAGTTCTCATAGACGGCCGCGCCCCTGAGGGCCGCAATGTCAAGAGGCTCGTCCGACCCGCGGACTAAAAGCTCGATCTCCTCGGGCCGGAACAGCGTCAGGGCGTTGCCAGCGCAGACAGTGTAAAAACCGCGCTTAAAAGGCTCGAACTGGCGGCTGACGGAGGTGTCGAGAAGATGCCGGATATAAAGGTCGACATACTTGCGGCGGTTATCATTGGTGACAGGCTGGCCCCCGCCTCCAGGGATCAGAGGCACCTGGACCGAAGTTCCGTACTTGTCCATGCTGATAGTAAAGTCTAGAGAAAAGGTCTCCTCTACGTTGCCGTCATACTGGAGTAGCTGTCTGAGCCCATTAGCCACCAGCGGCCTGACCTCCGCAAGATCGTCTAGGCTGTAGGTCAAGACCGGTTTCGGATGTGCGGCTGATCCCAGGGGAGGTGCTGGGCCCGTCGCAAGGAGTTTCTTGAACGCAAAAGGAGGAAGTGGTATATCCAGAATAGTGGAGTTATAGATTGCCAATCCCATCACGACTCCCACGAGGAAGAATTGATCAGAGGTTTCAAAGCAAAAGGGGTTGAAGTAGCAGTAATTCGAGTCCTCGCCATAAATGAACATGCCTTTCACCGATGTCAGTAAATGCAAACACCGAGGACGGATGGAGGGGGCATATCACCATTATCAGAGTTGAAGACCTCGCGGATAAGAAGGAGGAACCATTCCTTTCGAAGGCCTCCGTGATCAATCCCCTCTTCTCCAGAGAACGATATCCGCAGGCTCTTCTTGATGTCCTCGCTTCCACTTCCGATAATCTCACTCACCCCCTTCAAGCTATCTTCGACCAGACAGTCCCTGCGGACGTCGAGGACCCAATTTCGATTCACGTTCCTCCGGTACAATATGCTGTCAAAGAAGGCGTCCCTTGCCTTGCTTCGCATTTGCCGTCGCGCCTCATGTTCCAGGACCTTCGTCTTGGCTGTGACGCTCAGGAGGAAGGGGTACTGGCAGAATGAGAACGCGCCGGGCTTAGTTTCCCACGTTTCAAAGTCCACGACGAGGTCCGCGGTATCAATTAGGGGCTCGTAAAAATCGCTTGTGGGGAGAATTTGGCGACGCGCCTGAAACTCGTCGAGTTGGGCGGAGTTCCCGTTCGCGCCGTTCGCGTGGGAAGATGCATGGATGAGTCCTCGTCGTAGCGACATCGGGAGATTATTGGCCGTGAATAACAGATCCAAGACCCGCGAGGCAGCTCTCATCTGCCAATCATCACCATAAATGATCCTCTTCTTGTGTTTTCCTTTGTCTTTGATGCCGGGCGAGACGGGTACCTCAAGCGCAGCGTGTAAAGCGGAGACGGACACGCCATCAGTCAGATGTGGGATGAGACCGCCTGTGATGTCAATATTTACCTTGGGCTGGGCATTGTTCTGACGCAAGAGACGATACGCCAGGAACTTGCTCACGATGTCTTTGATTTGTTTGAAGTGGTCTCGAGGAAGCCGCGTCAGCCAAGAAACAAGATAGTTGTGGCATGCTGTGGGAGCTTGTGCTATTAGTCCCAGGATTCTCTTGATGATCCCGGGGTGACGACAATGCACTGGATGCAGCTTAGAAAGTGGACATGGGGAACTGCCTTTTTCCGCGTTTTCGTGGTCTGACTGGGACCCGCTCGATGAAGGCCCGTTGTGAGTGTATAGAAGTGGGTTATGGAGTGCAATCAGAAGGAACCGAAGGCTATCTGGGTCTGTAAGTGGACGCCCGGGACGCCTAAGGAGATTCTCGGTTGCTCTTAGTAACACCCTTTGTGCGTGGGCTTGCCCCTTCAGGAGTTCGCGTTCGAAGCTCCTTAATTGCTCTGGGGAGGCGGGATTGCGCGATTCTTCCGTAATAAGTTCATCGCAGACTCTCCGCCACCCTTTGACCGGATGGATAACCGTGTCGTACCATGCACGCAGGGCATCCCAATCAATGTGCGGCGATCGATGTGATACGTGAGATCTCGTATCACCCTGTCTCTGCCCTGGTCCTCGCGCTGGAATGGACACTTCATGACTCCCTGCCCACAGAGAGCCATTCTCGGCAATGTCTCCGACCATCAGTAGCTTGTGATCGAGCTCATCCAAGAGTGGCGTTGTCGGCGTCGGCGCCGAATCTACCCGCCTGTGGACGATAGGTTGTCGCTCCGAAGTGTCCGCGGAGTTCATACGAGTATGATCCCGCCTGGTCATGAACGATGAGTTGACACACTCAAAAGAGCCCAAGCAAGAAATAATATAGTCTTCCAAGGGTCGAAATATTCTCCGGGCTTTCTCATCCGCGTCTTCGCCCGGTAATCGATAGCTTTGCTCATTCGACTTCCGAACGAAGTCCAAGGATGGCCTTGACGTGCACGATGAAGAGTAGGACCTCACATTGGCATGGCGACGAGGGACCAAAAGTCCCGAGGAAGTCGACACATTTTCCGCTCGATAACCGGAGAACCTCGCCGTTTGGGGAGTGTGAGGGGCCGGCGAGTTTGGCTCGAGGACCGCCGGTGCCTGCTCTTTCCCACGAGGGGCAAGGTCAACCGGTGTCCCTCCATCGGCATAGTCCCCGTTACTCCTAGGTGGTTGAGTTTCATTGCATCCTAGTGAAGCCTTAAGAAAAGACTGCAAGCACTGTCGCACAACTGATCTGGTGTGCGAAGCCGATATGGACTTGGCTATGCTGTAGTCAGTAAATGTAATAGAGTGAGGATGCAAGAGCCTGGACGTACCAGACGGGGCCGAGGGGCGGTCGGTAGAAGGACTAGTGTTGGGAAGAGCCCCTCGAATTCGCCTCGGAGAGTTCTCGCCCCCATCGCCGACAGACCTTGGGACGAGGTCGTTGATAGTGAGGCATAAGGTACACCTGAATGTCTTGAGCTCCCTAGGCCAACGCATGTAAGAGCCGCATGTCATGCAGTTTCCCGATGTGAAGTCCCTGCTAGAGTCTCGCTGATGACCACCGCGCCGGGGCGAATCCTTTTTCGGACCCCGGTGGCCTATGCTGCCGGGAAGCTCACCATCGCTGTCATCCGAGTCCCAGTCGGGTGATGTCTCGCCAGCGCTGTCGGATGCTTTCTTCTTGCCGACTGAGAAAAAGGATGGGAAGGGAGTGCTCATGGAGCGCGAATGGCGGGGCCGCGCCATGCTTTTTGCAGGCCTTCGGGGGTGGAGTTCCGAGTCCGAGGAGCTAGAGTCCGCACCATGATCCAAATGGTCACCACATCCAAGCCACCGAATATCCAGGGGCGCGGTGCTGGCCTGGGGGCTATCTCCATTCGCCGCATGAGAGTCTCTGCGAGCCGACCACGGTGTCATGGCGTTGAAAGGAGCGGCTCACGTTTTCATTCCGTGGATATCCTCAGTGGGTAGGTTCAAAGTTGAGCACCTCAAGCCTCAGTTTCACGAGCTGCAACCCGACCTGGACGCGGGTTCGTCGATGCGAATTAAACGCGCCTCAACAACAGCGATACTCGGTGGCAAGGAGATGTGGACCAGGAGCCGGAGCTCGAAGGAAGCAGGCTGCAGGCGAATACGGGCCGCTGAGAGACGTCGAGGAGGAGGGCTCGTGTCACGCGGTGCATGACTAGAACCCCGGCTGCGTGACTCGGATGCTGTAGTGGGATGTCCGGGGTTGCTCTGCCACCGCGCACACGACACGGGCGTGTTGCCGAGGCGAGTTCGAGACCAGGTGAAAGGTAGATACGGTCGCAGTGAAAAGTCCAGAGACACAACATCCATTAGGTTGCACAGTAATTGTTACATGTAATACTTAGTAGTTACAGAGAGGGCGTTCCAGGCGGTAGGCGAGAGCAGGCTGGACTCGGGTCGCTCCTGCCCTGTGCTGCTAATCCGCTACGGTTGAAGGGACAGATCCACGTGTGGTGTCTCACCGTCCAATGAATTGCCTTTGCCCCTGTGTCCTGAGCGGGCACCTTGACTGATGCCCATTGCTCCAATGCTTCGATTCGGTTTTGGACTTCTTCTAGCTGGCATGGCCTATTACTCGGCAGCACAGGTCGTTGCACTAATACTGCGTTGATTGACGCACGAAGAAATGGATCGTCACCATGAGAGTTTTATGCACCCGATATATGTACAACCTGGAGACTCGTAAAACAAGGGTCCAGTCGTAGAAACCCACTGTGACGTTCCTCGGAACTCCGCACTGGCCAGCTTCCTTGATACCTCATCGGAGTATCAGCAGCGACATCTTTCATACATGTACATATAACTGCCGGGACGTGCAGAGCAAGTCAGAGCCTCCGAGTGAGGACTGACCACGTATCACACGCACAAGGAGCAAAGATCTGATCGACCATACCTTGGTCCTTGGCGATGATGCGGTTACTCACCTGTAACTAAGCCACACCATCGCACGATTCTGAGCTCTGAACTCGGATATCCCACGAGCCAGGGAAGCTGGGCACAGTCGAAACCACCTTGTACCTGTTAGGACCCACCCCTGCGAATACTCGCCATCCCGAAGAACACCAATAGATGGACACGGCACAGAAAAGGGAATCCGCAAGCGCTGCGATGTGTGTTGTGTCCAGAAACCTGAGATCCATCTGGCTGGGACTCGGAGAATATATCTGATAGCGGGAAGATCAATTCCCTCGTCCGCTGTACTCTCAAAGATCGCATTGTGCTTAGAGGTGCTTCGTGCCCCAAGCAAGGGTGTCTGCACCCCGCCGGCACAATCCTCCCCGTTCTACTCAACCGCCCTTCCTCACTCGAAGTCTGCATGTCCTCGACATCCACACCCATAGTCTATGGTATACGCCCAGTACAAGAATACCGATCCAGAGCCCCAGCTCGACGGAGTATATGACCAATCCTAGCACGTCTATCGACGCCTCGAACAACAACGCCAATATCGAGACCAGATCGCCTCCCGCATCAATCATGACAAACGCAAACGAGATTCCCTCGACGGACCTGGCCTTGTAGATCTCCCAGTAATACATCGAGACCCCCAGCATAAGAAACACGGCCGCTAGCACCGCCATGAGGATGAGAGGCCACTCCAACCCACGCCGACGTGCCTCCCGCAGCGCAAAGTAAAGCCCGCACTCAACCCCGCCGATTCCCACCGCCGCGCCCGCCGAGGTTCCCAGGACGCGCGCCGGCCTCCACCCGTTTCCGTAGTATAGGCACTGGGCCCATGTCACGAGGCTGAGGAGGATGAGGATGTGCGGCTGGACCTGGAGGGCGACGTTGAAGTCCTGCACGAGGTTGTACACCCCAAGCGGGATGCCGGCGATGGCCCAGGAGAGGTACATGGCGTGGTGGAGACCCTTGGTGCTGTGGCGCCGGTAGTTCTTGAGAATTTGGGGCATGAGCTGAGAGTTGTTAGGACGTGGGTCGTCTTTCGCCCATGGGTGCGGGTCTCACCTGGATGGACCAGCACACAGCGCCGGCGGTACCGAGTATATTTGCTGCGACCGGGTTATCCATACTAGTATTTGGTCGGAGGGAGAGGATAGGCTGTCGGTGTAATAGAAGCGCGTATCGAGACTGTTGCCTCCTCATACTTCGACTTCCACGAGTCTAGGATGGCGGCGTCGTCCTTGAATAACCTCCCGGCGCTCACTAAGCCGCTGCTCAGTTCACTTCTGACTAGAGACTAGTCAGATTAGTTGATAAACCGGCCCTCGATATCGATGACTACGCCGGTGGGATTGCGGTGTTCGACTCGATATCGGGGGATAAAAAAAGTACCTGCGCTGGTGAAAGTGGGCAGCGGCCTTCCGTTCTAACACGAAAGGCTTGTTAAGGCCTTATTACGAGGTAGCTTACATAGACAACTTGTCCGCACGAGCCCAGGATAGAACATTGACTGGCCCAGATAAGAAGACGAGGTAACATGGATTCTGCAGCAACCAGAGTCGAGGACATGTGGATCGGTTCGTGGTTTTAAGGCTGTGAACTGGTGACCAAGGGGGCCCCTGACGGTGATATTCTTGTCGGCATTCAAACGATCACCGGCAGGGGCAGCTGAAAACAGACAGCTGGGCACAGAATTGGCGTCACGGCACATGTAGCGGGGACACCCAATGTGACCATTTCTTGATTGTGCTCTCCTTGATCCCCTCCGGCTATCACGACAGGCTCACAGGATCGACGCGCCGGCGCCACCGCGGGAGGGTGGATTAAATCGTGGATTCGTAACAATTCCCTTTTGATGCAAACGATTTCCGAGGTTCTAGCCTCCCAACTCCCGCCGGGTCCCCCACACAGCCTACGACGCAAATAGACGAGCGGCGCCCCGCGTCTTTATGGCCCTCCGATGTTAGAGTACATGCCGTCGGATTGTTTCTACCGCGCGTCCCTAAACCGAAACCCAAACAAATTCGCATCGGTCCTCTACGAGGGAGGAGCGCCACGGCCACGGCCATATCCACCACGGCTGCGTCATAATGTTAGCAAACGGCGTCGCAAGAGCAAGGCGTTCTTTCCGGAAGGGAGGGCCTTCGCTTACAACTGGGGAGTGAACTCGCCGGGGGCGCCGCCCTCCTTGCCCTCGCCGGCGTCCCGGCGCCTGTATCCACCCTCACGGTCACCACGGTCGCCACCACGGCCACGGCCGAACGGCCTCCTCTCGCCGTCACCGCCCATCATGCCGCGGGGAGGCGCGTGCGTGCGCTGCTGCTTGATGTGGGTGGCGGGGACGATCTCGGCGGGGAGGTGCAGCCACTCGCGGAGGTAGTCGATGCCCTCGGGGGTCAGCGTGTAGTAGTAGTACTGCCACGAGAACTGAGTCTTGACATAACCGCGGGAATCGAGCGACTGGCAAGCCTTGACGACGTAGAGGTTCTTGGTGTCGATGTCGTCGTGCTTAGGGAGGTTGTAGTCCTTCTTGGCCACGAGCACTCCCTCGCGGAAGAGGTACTGCAAAGCGAGAAGAATTAAATGTCAGATCTTCGTCCTTTTTTTCATCAAAACGTTCAGCGAGAGCGCTCCGGTGCTGGAATTACCTCGTGGATCTTCTTGCGGTCGGCCTTGGGGATGAGCATCTTGTCGGTCCGTGGGTTGAAGGTGGTGGAAGTGACTTTGCGAGGCCGAGGAGACGGAGCTTGAAATGGACGACTTTTTTTGTGTGTTGAAAACCCTACGGTGCAATTGGGGGGTAACGCGGGCCCGGTGGACCATGGTGGGCTAGTGTGAGATTAGTCCTGTGGCACAGCTATCACGTGCCGATAAGATGTCATGGTCGATAACTGTGGCTGGTGACTCCCCCAACTCAAGCGCAGTCCAGCATCATCTTCGCCTCAAACCATCATGGATTAATGATCGCCTCCACTACGCCTTCAGCAGACATATCAAAGACCAACCTCCAAATCTGCCTTTACAGAGAGGTGTAGACACCGAAGCTTTGTACTTGAGTCTGCACTTTCAAATTCATCAAAAACCGACAACAAATTCTCGAACACAGTCCTCACGCGCATTCGACATGGCGCAGAAGGACCTTAATCTGCTCATTAGTAGCTTCGCCGGCCTTGGCCTGCCGTCGACCTTGGTCATTTCAGTATCGAAAGATGATACGGTCTCTGACATTTGGAGGAGGCTGAGGGATGAACTTCCCCGAGCATGCGACCGCCTTCTCCTCACCACCGCCTCGAACAAGTCACTCTCTCCCGCCTCATGCGCCTTGATCAGCGCGTACACCACAAACCACGATGACGAGTTTATGTCCCTTCGTCTATCCGCGCCGCTTTGCGGTGGCAAAGGAGGCTTCGGCTCCCAGCTGAGGGCCGCCGGAGGGCGCATGTCGTCAAGGAAAAAGCGGAACCAGGGTGAAGACAACGGCTCGAGCCGAAACCTCGACGGGCGGAGGCTGCGGACCGTAAACGAGGCCAAGGCCCTTGCGGAGTATCTCGCCATAAAGCCAGAGATGGAGAAGAAGGAAAAGGAGAAACGGCGGGAGCGATGGCAGGAGATCGTGGATATGGCAGAGCGACGCGAGGACGAGATCAAGAATGGCACCCAGGGCAGGATGGACGGGAAGTGGCTCGAGGACAAGGAGGAGTCTGTCGACATGATCCGCAGCGCGGTCACCGCCTCTTTGCAGTCTAGGAAATCCGAATTTTGCAGCCCCTCGACGTCAAGCAGCGCGGACTCGGCGGAGGAAAGCGACAGCCCTGCGAACAAGGGCAAGGCTGACTCCAAGGCGTCCACGCCTCCGTCGGACCTCGACTGTTCCGATAAGGGCAAGAGCAAGGGCAAGGAGCCGGCAAAACCTAGGACCTTGTTTGGGTTCGATGAGGATGACGAGTTTATGAGCTCGGATAGCGAGGGGGAATGAAACGCCACTCCTGTATCTTCGTAAATTGGTTCTGGAGTTATCGGGCTAGGGATTCTTTATGGGAGCGGGTTGATTTAGGGAAAGGATATGGTAGCGCTTGTACTTTCACGTCAAAGGATGACATTGAAATCCACTTGATGCCCCTTGAGCAGTTTCAGTGAGACAGACTATCACTGGCAGTGGAGGATGATAGCCCAGTACGGTGACACGAGTTTTTATCACGATAGAGATTGCATAGCAATGTTAGACTGTACAAAACACCGACGGAGTCCCTTCGACCAAGCCGACGACGTCTATTCTATTTCCGCGACCCTGATTCGTAATTCCATGCCATATTTACTGGTCGAGCTTGACGGGGAAGTTCCCGGCCTCTGTACGCGACGTTAATGGCTGTCCACTGCGAAAAAGACTGCAAGGGAAGGGTTAATTTAGCGTACCGCGCTGCTCGTCCCAGCGCTCGTGCCAGCCCGAGGGGCAGAGGGACTTGTAGGCAAGTTGGAACTGTATCGCGTCAGCACCAGCTCACCCCTAATCGAGCAGGGTCGCAGTTCGTACCTGGCGGCAGGGAGCGAACTCCTCGCCCTTGGCGATGATGCACTTGTGGTAGTCAACGTAGTTTTGCCAGCAGTGCTTGGTCTGGTTTACGTTGGGGAACCGGGCGTCGACACCTGCAAGGCGGGTTAGCACGTAACCTCGGTAGGCTTGCCGAGGTCGCCCGGAAGCTCAATTGGCGATCATTCGCGCGCGTTTGGGGGGTTCGACGGCGATTCTGGGGGTCAATGGATGAACCATACCGGCTAGAGGTAGGTGGTTAGCATCGATAATCACGCCACGCTGCGTAGAGGGAATTGTGGTTCGTACCAGTCACAAACTTGAAGGGCTTGGTGACAAGCTCATCCTGGCCGTCAGACATTTTGGGCGGTGTTTTATGCGCAACGGCGGACCAGGGAAATGAAGAATGATTCGTTTCGACGCGGGAGGTGGGAGGTTGCTCTCAAAATGGGCGGCAGTCCGGAGCTTGTGTTTGCGGGCAGAGGGAGCAAGCAACGGGGATCAAAACGATCAGGTGGTTTTTGGTTGGCCGAGCGTGGGAACGGGATTGCGGGTCTGCCTCGGATATGAGGCAGGCAGGCGCACCACAGCAGCCGAGCTAAGGTTTTCTGGCATCGGACGATTCGAATCCGCCACCCCCCTCCGTGTCTGAACCTGATAATTCGATTTCGACGCCGCTCATTCGCGAACCTCGACCTGCCCCCAGCAACATCTCAGTTTCCCTTTCGACGACATCCAAAATGCACCCCTCTCTCGCTCTCCGGATGTTCCGGCCTACCGGCCGCATGATGGCCGTAAGTCGGGCTCTTCGATATTCGACTGCGCGGCATTTGCGTGCCAATTGATCTGAACAATAGAGACTAACATGCCGAAACCACAGGCTAAGCCCCAGCGTATGTAATCGCCGTCGATTGGGTTCAAATCGAGCTTCGTCGTAGCTATATGGCAAAAATAGCCCGGCCGATGTGGCCTCTGGAAGCTCACTAGCTAACAAACTGCTTCACAGGCCCCCAGGGTCTCTGGGCTAGGACGAAGGCGGTTCCCGCCGAGTTGTGGCCCCTCTGTATGTCACCCCGAAATGCTCGCCTCCAGCTTCCGGCTGCCAATTGAGGCGGAGATTCTTCCGTGGAAAGAAAACGTACAGCTAACAGGCAGTGCAGTTGTCGTCGTATCGTTCGCCGTGGGTGCCGCCGGCTACTCGCTCACGCGCAAGCTCACGCACGATAAGACGCTCCGTCTCTCTCGTCAAGGCCCCGCCCCGTCGAACAACCATAAGGAGGAGCACTAGATGGTCCGCGAAATCAAGACAGGATGAGGATAGGGGCTTTCTCACGGCGTTTCAAGCATATGTGTGCTATAACTAGATTGGGTCAAGAACTTGTACATCACATTGGGGCTGGGTCATTCGTATCTCCCAAGTACCGGATGCAGTATATTCGTCAAACATAAAACTATAAGTTCTGTTGGGCGGCCCGTCCTCGCCTCTATTGAGCCTTTGCCGAGGATCGAATCCGCACTGCCCCTAAATTTCCTCGTCGCAACTACCTGTAACGCCAGCGCTATGCAAACCACCTGTGAAGCCGCGAGGTGATTAAATCGTCACTCGGGCTTAGGACCCGCCACGTCCAGTCCCTCCAAACCTTGCATCGGATCGAAGCTAGCGGCGGCCTTTTCTGGTTCGGCGGCCATCTTGTCCTCCTCACCAACAGCATGCTCGGCAAGCCAGCTCTCCTGTAAACTACGTTAGCGCCGTCGAAGGCATCCCGCCTAGAGCGCATGGGAGGGGAGCTGGTGACATGACAGACCTGCTCCCACACGGCAGTTTTGCTATTCAGCCCACCCTCGGCGCTCTTGGGTGGCTTGGCGGCGGACACCTTGAGTATCCGCCCGAACAGCTCCGCCTGGTCCATGTTGTCGATGGCCTCCTTCGCATCCTCCGCGTCCTCAAACTCCACATAGGCGAATCCCCGATGGGGTTCCGTAGCGTCGGGCTTGTCGTTCTTCGGTATCGATACATCCACTATCTCTCCAAATGGAATGAAAGCGTCGTGGACGTGAGTGGACGTGACTATGGGGGCCAACCCGCCCACATAAACGGTGGCTTTCCAGCGCGAGGCGGCGTCCGCCATGTTGAAGGGGGTAAATGTAAGCGGATATGTGCGTTTCTGTCAATTATTTGAGCATGAACGATTTGTCACCTGGGTATTGAAGCGTTGAGAGCTCGAATGATAGCTGAGCAGGCCTTGTAAGAGCTTTCCAATATAAGAGTTCGTGTCTGTGGTGGTTTGATGAGTGAAAGATCGGGTCACGTGAAATAGAGGAGAATTCAACTCAGAGCAGGAATTATATAGTATCGAGTGCCCAGCCAGGAAGAAAAGAAGGTTTCAAGAAGTCCCATACATAGTATCGCTTCCTTTTGTCATGTCTCTAATGATATCAATATATATCGATTGGGCTAGGAAGCGTCAACCTGTTGGTCCTCTCCGGTCCTCGAAGCATACGCACGACTGCACGTGACGTAGTTTACTAAGGCGCCCTCCAGAACTGCTGAGCTGTGGTTGCTCTGTGGCGCGGCTAGTGGGGTGCAGTAGTGAGTGGCAGGGCAAAAGGGGTGCAATCTGGCATCATACTTGTAGTAGTCAGCGAAGCCGGTGACATCGCTCTGGGAAGGAAGCTCTGCATACAAGGATAAAAGCAACCACCCCTTTCGGGATCACAGTTGGTCAAGACAGCTTGCCACATCCATCTCTACGGGCAGCGCGGTCCCCAATTCTTTCCTCCCCCTATCCTCTCATGACATACTCTCGTATTGCCGACTGCTAGCCCGACACCTTTCTTAAGAGCTTGGCACTCTGCCTTCCTGGACGCTGGCAACATGGTCCGTCTGCGAGAAATACCGCGAACGGCGGCCTTTGCCTGGTCGCCAGACACCTCCAAGCCGTTACTTGTCACTGGAACCCGCGCCGGAGCTGTTGCCGATGACTTCTCGGCCGAAACGAAACTCGAGCTCTGGGACCTCGACCTCGACAACCAGGAACAAGGCCTAGAGCTCCAGCCTGTAACTAGTATCAACACCAACTCGAGGTAAGGACGGCGGGCCATAAAGACGTGAACTGGTTGATAACTGACTGTAATCTTGTTTCTAGCTTTCATGACATCGCCTGGGGAGCTCCGGATGAAGACCATCCCAGGGGCATCATCGCCGGCGCGCTCGAGAACGGCTCGCTCACCCTGTGGGATGTGGAAAAGCTCATCGCAGGGGCAACCGACGCCCTCATATCTCAGACGACGAAGCATACCGGTCCTGCCAAAACGTTGGAGTTCAACCCCCTGAAGCCAAACATCATCGCGACAGCGGGGGCTAAGGGCGAAATCTTCGTCTACGACGTAAACGACCCCGAGAGTGCATTCCGCCTCGGCGCCGCCGCCGCACGTGCCGACGACATCGAATCCTTGGCGTGGAACAGAAAGGTGTCCCATATTCTCGCCACTGGCGGATCCGCTGGCTTTGTGACCGTGTGGGATCTGAAGTCGAAGAAGCCGTCGCTCACCCTCAACAACAACCGCAAGGCGGTCAGCGCCATTGCGTGGGACCCCAACAACTCTACGAAGCTCTTGACCTCGACTCCCGACGATAACACACCCGTCATCTTCCTCTGGGACCTACGCAACTCGAATGCCCCCGAGCGGGTCCTGCAGGGCCACGAGCAGGGTGTCTTGTCCCTCTCATGGTGCAAGCACGACAGTGACCTGCTCCTCTCGAGTGGAAAGGATAACAAAGTCATCATATGGAACCCTCAGACGGGCGAGCGATATGGCGAATTCCCCGAGGTCACCAACTGGACCTTCCTCACCCGGTTCAACCCTCACAACCCAGACCTGACCGCCACTGCCAGCTTTGACGGAAAGATCATTATCTATACGCTGCAGAATACAAACCCGTCCTCTGCTCAGAACGACGCTCAGAGTTCTCTAGACGGTGAGGACTTCTTCACTAGCGCGCAGACGCAGCCCCAGGATACATTCTTCACCCTGCCTCGAGCACCGAAATGGGCCGAACGACCGGTTGGCGCGTCCTTCGGCTTCGGAGGCAAGCTAGTCATATTCGGGAAGGGACCAGTTACCGGCGACAAGCGGACTTCGAAGCTCACCATCACCCATTTCGATATCGATACCGAGGTTGGAGCCGCCAGCCAGAAGTTCGAAGAGGCTTTAAACTCGGGCGACATCCCGGCAATTTGTGAATCTCGCATGGAGGAGGCTGCAACGGATGAGGACAAGGCTGATTGGAGGGTGATGGAAATGTTGGCCGGTGAGAATGCCAGGCAGCGCATTATCGAGGAGCTGGGGTTCAAACAGGGCGAGACCATCAACGGCATCGCCGCGAAGGAGGCCGAAGAGCCAACCGAGGCCAAGGATGAGAACAAGTCGGATGAGGAAACCAAGTCCGGTTTGTTCTCCGGTGCTACAGGGGAAGATGGAGATGGCGACGACGACTTCTTCTCGAAGGGCCCCCAAGCGATCCAGGGCGACGGGCCTTTCCACATCCTCGGTGACGAAGATACTGAGGTAGACAAGCAAATCACCAAAGCCGTCATGCTTGGCCACTTTGCCAAGGCCACGGATATCTGCCTCAAGGAGGAGCGCATCGCCGATGCTTTCCTGATCGCTAACTGTGGGGGGCAGGAGCTGGTCGACAAGGTGCAGACTGCGTACCTCGTGAGCAAGAAGGCGTCTCCCAGCTACGTGAGGCTGTTGGGATCTGTCATTACCAAAGATCTCTGGGACGTTGTCAACAACGCGGATCTTGGTAATTGGAAGGAGATTATGGCTGTTCTCTGCACCTTCTCTAGCCCGGAAGAATTCCCCGGCCTCTGCGAGGCTCTTGGTGACAGGATAGTTGACCAGGGGGCGCGGAAGGATGCGTCGTTCTGCTATCTCGTCGGGTCTAAGCTGGACAAGGTGGTGCCGATCTGGATATCCGCTCTCGAAGAGACCGAACAGGCTCGCGTCAAAGACATGACTGGTGGCTCGTCCTTCTCGGTGCATGCGAAGACGCTCCAGGATTTCATCGAGAAGGTTACCGTGTTCCGACACGTCGCCACATTCCAGGACTCGGAAACGGGACTCACGTCGGGATGGAGACTTGCGCCGCTATATGACAAGTACACAGAGTACGCAGACATTGTTGCAGCGCATGGGCAGCTGGCCACCGCGCAGAAATATCTCGATCTCCTTCCCACGGAATATCCCGCCGCGGAGCTCGCCAGAAGCCGCGTCAAGCTGGCCACCAAGAAGGCCGCACCTCAGCCAGTCGCGAAGCAAGCCAGCAGTAGGCGTACGCCTTCCAGGGCGCAGCCTGTCTTCGGGTACCAGCCTCCCCAACCCGCCCAGACGGCGAGCCCAACGGGTGCTTCTCCCATGGTTCCTCCCGCGGCTCCCGCCAATCCCTATGCGCCGACAAACCAGCAGTTTGCGCCTCCGGCGTCGACATCTCCCTACGCTCCGGCTTCTGGATACCAGCCACCTGCAGCGCAGCCTGGCTATCCAGTGCCTCCCGGGTTCGGCCCTCCGCCAACTGGTTTGGGCGCGCCGCCCAGAAACACAACGCCCTCGCGACCCCCGCCGCCCCAGGCAAAGAGCACTGAGAACTGGAACGACACTCCGCTCGTCGCGAAGAAGGCACCTCCCCGGAGGCCCACCCCTACAATGGCGCCCACCAACCTTCCTTTCGCGCCTGGCCAGACTGGTCCCCCCCCTCCACCTCAGTCGCCCTATGGTAGGACAGGGGTGTCGCCGCCGCCACCGCCGCCCAAGGCCGGTCCACCGCGAGTCACTTCGCCTTTGGCTGGGCCTCCCCAGATGATGCAGCAGGGTCCGCCCCGCCCTCCGTCCACCGCAGCCAACACGTATGCCCCCCCTCCACCTCAATCAGGAAGTCTCCCGCCGCCGGCGCAACCGGCTGCCGCGAGGGTGCCATCTCCGTATAGCGCACCTCCGAGTGGGCCGCCCCCGCCCAGCAAGTATGCCCCGGCGCCATCTCCCCAGGTCCAACCCCCTGTAAACCAGCCTCGCGGACCCATGGCCCCGCCTCCCAACCCATACGGGTCCGCTCCTCCCCCGAATCCGTATGGAGCCACCCCCACTTCCAACGCATATGGAGCGCCTCCCCCTCACCAGGGCACGCCTCCCCCGCAGGGCCCTCCCAAGGGACCGTATGCGCCAGCCTCGTATGGCGGTGCGACCCCCGAGCAGAGCAAGCCTCCCGGAGGCCCGCCTCCGTCGTCGGGACCTCCGCAGGCCCCCACTCCCCAGGCCGCCCAGCCCTCGCCGCCCCCGGCTGCGTCGCCCCCCAAGCCCAGGCACCCGCCCGGAGACCGGTCCCATATCCCGGCGAGCGCCCGACGGCTTGTCGACATCCTCACTCGGGACTCGCAGCGCGTAGCCTCGCGGGCGCCGGCCAACTTTGCGCCACAGGTTAAGGACACTCAGAAGCGGCTGGACCTGCTGTTTGACCACCTCAATAACGAGGAGCTCATTCAGCCGGATACTATCGAGAAGCTCGCCGAGCTCGCCGAGGCTATTGAGGCGAAGAACTATGACGCGGCGACTGCAATCCAGGTCAACATCCAGACCACCAAGACGGAAGAGTGTGGCAAGTGGATGGTAAGTTTCAACCCTGACCTTCCGTTGATCGAGGTACACATCTGACCACTGTAACGATAGCCCGGTGTGAAGCGTCTCATCGTGATGAGCAAGAACACGCCCGCGTAGTTGACATGGTTAGAGGAGTAGAGCCAGGGGCATAAGGACGTTACTTGTCCCCAGGCTAGGTACCGATAGCTGGGGGCCTATGAATATGTCCCGTCTTACGAGGACATCGGCAGCAGAGGCCACCAAGCCTAGTTGTATTTTGAGTTGATGTAATTGATGTTCTTTATAGCTTATGGAAACACGGCCTTTCGTTGTATAACCTCAGGTGGCGAGGCCCACTAAGCCTAGAAGTACTATGTGTCGATGTAGTTGGTGTGCTCTACAGCCTGACGACACGGTTGTTTTTCATCTAGACCAAGAATTATATCAAGATCTCGCATTCAAATCCATCATGTAGTATGTAAGTATCACCGAAGCGCTCGTGGGAGATGCTGGTTACTGCTGAAACCACCACTGCGCCAAGACGGCAAGATGTTGGTACTCGTGTCACCGCCCGCATCGTTGCACAACCCGCTGTATACAGCACGCCTTCTAACTACACTTTACAGAGGCAGGACAGGCTTATATATACTCGGGGGCAAAATAGCAAGACGGAGGCGCATAAGAGCGGAACGCCTGAACAGAAACGTTTGTAGGACAGAACTGCCCAAAGATAATTGTCTGATGCTCCCATACCCGGAATCGAGCCGGGATCTCTGCCTCGAGAGGAAAGAAGGAGCGAGCTTCGGACGCCGGTGGAGAAGGAGATTTGCTCCTGATTATGTAAGGCCCTGAAGTCGACGACGGGTCTTTTCGGGAGTTCAAGGGAAACCCCTGCGGCGTAGATAGGCTCTTCGTATACACGAAGAATAGAAGCCGTAGTATAGTCCTTATTTTTATCCACCATTTGGCTCCAAAGTCAAAAGGGAGGATAGAGCCAGGCTTTGCCTCCACAGTCGCTGTGCTTTGCCGTACCGAGTGCCACACCCGCGGGCTCCCTTACAGAACACGTGACAGTGCCCGTTTCCAAGCAAGCTCGAGCTACCTACCCAACCACATCGACATCATCGCTGGCATACCTAGCTCTCAAAGTCTGACAGCCCGCCGCGTTCTTCCAACACACCCTCCCTGCGTCTCATTCCGAAACAAGGTCGATCCGTGAGAGGAGAAAATCGCAATGTCCGAGAACGAGGTCGACGCAGCGTCCCAGCGCGCGGCGGAGCAGGCGCGGCTTCGCAAGGAGCGGCGGGAGGCCAAGATTCGAGCTGGGGGGTCGGCGAGGCTAAACCGGATTACTGGCCTAGGAGGAGGCATGCAGCGAGGTAAGGCTCCCTTCTCCTGTAAAGCCTCGCATCTTCCTGAGATAGAGTGCGGCCTAGACTAAAGCGTGCTACTTAGATGACGTCCCTATCCCGCCGCGAGAGAGCCCAGCCGAGACGCCCGTCGCGCACGCCGATCCGGAAGAGGTCGACATCTCGCAGCACTACTACGCCCCCAGCCGAACACCCCGCACTGCGTCGCCATCCCAGAATCCCAAGCCTCAAGACGACCTTCAACGCCTGATGCTGAGCCTCCAAAACCAGCCCACGCCCCAGCTCACCCCAGGCGGCACTCCCTTGCCGCAGGGCCAGGGCGACCCCCTCGCATCTCTGATGACGCAATTCCTTCCAGGCGGCGCACCGCCCGGCGGTGCCCAGGCGCCGGGCTTCCCCCCGCAGGTCCCCCAGCAGCAGGCCCCCGGCAAGGCCTCCTCCGTCTGGCGCATCCTCCATGCGCTCTTCGCCCTCTCCCTGGGCCTATACGTGGCGCTCTCCACGCCCTTCTCCGGAACCCTCCCAGAGCGCGAGGCCTCTGTCGAGGCGGCCCTCGAAGCACCCCCAAACTTCTTCTACATCTTTGCGAGTGTCGAAGCGCTCCTTCTCACGACTCGCTTCTTCGTCGATGGCGCAAAGCATGCGCCCTCTGGAATTATCGGTACGGTGCTGGGGTTCTTGCCGCCGCGGACAGCGGGCTACATTAGGGTCGTGATGAGGTACGGGCAGGTGTTCACGACGGTTAGGTCGGATCTGCTGGTTTGTGTGTTCGTGCTAGGTGTTACGAGTCTTTGGAGGTCCACTGGGGGCGGATTGGCGGGCTTTGGTGAAGTAGGCTACCAGGGTTGAGGTGTGGCGGTTGGGCGTTTCATGTGAGTAGACATTGTATCAAGTTAGTATTATACGATTTACGACGTCTTCGTGAGCCACGTGTTGAAGGTGCACAAATGCTTTGCTACCAACTGCTGATCTAAATTGGCTCTAAACCACAGCCTATGTCTTCGCTAATGCTATATGGTACACGCCCGAAGCTCACGCCTAGGGACCCACGCCAATGCAAGAGGAGCACGCTCCTGACTTCCTACTTCGCCATCACAGACCCAACCAACCTCCCAAAGACACCTCTAACGGCCCCCTTCTCTTCCTTGATCGCACACACCAACACCGCCGCGCTCGCTGCAAATGCCACCACCTCCCTCCACTCCTTGTCCGCGGCGTACTTTCTCGGCATAAACGTAGCCAACGCCCTCGGCGTCACGAACAATGCAAGCTCGGGCCGGCGACGCGCCGCCTCAAGGAAGATGCTCCACCCGCACAGCGCGCAGCCAGTCCCGACACAAATACCGCCATCAATCTTTTGCCGAGCTTTGGTATCCGTGCCGATTAGGTGCGGCCCAATGCGTGTGCGGGCGAGGCAGACGCCATAGTAAAAGAGCGTGATGAAGGTGCCCAAAAACGCCGAGGAGCGCATGGCGGAGAGGACACCCTGGCGGAGAGAGCCAGCCGTGGGCTTCTTCCGCAGCTGGAGGGCGAGGGTGAGCGGTAGGTAGGTGCCCAGGGACCACCGGAAGGAGCGGTAGAGGCGGGACAGGGCGTGGAACTCGCACGAAGGCCCACATTCCATGTGGACTAGCTCGCAGGGGAAGGGAATCGTTGTGGCCGGGTCGCCCCACTGGGGAGGAAGCCCGTACGTCTCGCACATGGACGACAGGAGCGGCGCCTGGCCGTTGTCCTCGCCGTACCGAAGCTCGCCAGCCCGGCACCGCCGGAGCGCCTCGATGAGTCGGTCGTCGACGGCGGCGGCGGAGCTGATCCATTGCTTGTACGACTTGGGGAGGTTCCACGGCGTGAAGAACCATGACCACATGATGGCGGCGGACGAGAGGGCAAAGACGACGGGGTCAGCGAGGGTCCCGACGACGCTGACGGCCTTCGACGTGCTATTGGCGGTAGATCGAGACCACGCGGTCCTGACAAGGACGTCGAGGGCGCGGGCGGCGGTGAAGAGGGTGAGATCGATGGTGCGGCCGGCGAGAAAGACGGTCTTGGTTTCGCCGGGTGAGTCGCCCGACTTGCTTGGGATGATCTCGGTATAGGCGGGTGAGCGCCTGGACTGAAGGAGTCGCAGGCTCATAACTCCAGAGAAGAAGGCGGCGAACCATCTTCCGAGCCTGTCCGATCCCGTCAGGAAAGTCCGTCAATATAGACTTACATAACTACGTACCTAGTGATGGTCAGGGTAGAGACGCCAGATCCGAGGAGTTTACGGAGCAGTCTCCTGAGAGGGATCTGGAATACGGACATGGTTAGCGGCTGGGGTTCAACAAGAGAGGTCGATGCGCGCAAGGACGTGACGCTTAGGATGAAACTATGCACTGGTGAGCTTACCTCAAGAAACGTGCTCCCGCCGATAAGCAACGCGCAAAAGGCAGGGAATCTATCCCACCCGAAACCCGAAGCCAAAGCGGCGCGCAACTTCTGTCCGACGTGCTCATTCCGCTCCACCTCTCCACCGGCGCGTCTAGCCTTCACATAGCGCGCCAGGATGCCGACGAGCCGCGGGCCGACGGCGGAGGCATAACCTAGAAGAAACGCCCGGAGGGCCGGGCGCAGGGCCGGGGGCACGGCGGATAGCGCAAAAGGGCCGGCGCGCCTCCGGGGCTGCACGGCGGTGGCCATCGCGAGTGGGCCGGGCGCAATATCGGCGTACGTCGCACGGTGGTGCGGGGATCCAGTGGGCGCGCCTCTATATGCGGACGCAGATGTGATCGTGGGGCAGGCTCGGGTGGTACAAGGCGAGTCCCAGGCGTGTTCCGAATTAGGGCAGCGCGGGTTCGAGCGCGGACCAAACGTGTGTTGGCTGGTGACACGGGCTAAGCCTAGCAAAGACGCGACTGACACGGATGCGGTGACGTTTATGCGGCCAAATAGGATCGGCGCAGTGTATGTATGAAACTAAGGCGAGCGAGGTGAGCTAGAATTGGATCCTCTTGCCAATTGGCAATTGCCCAAGCGGAACGGGAAGTCAGACAGCCAGGGCAGGCGCGTTAGGCACCGGCGTTGGCTGGGAAAGACCAGCCGGGCGGGAGTCAGAAGGCGCCGCAGCTAGCAAAGGAAGGAGGCACCGTCTCGGATGCGAGGCTGTAGTAGCTCCGATGGCAAGGAAGGGGCGATGGGACACCCGACTGTTTGATGTAGGAAAGTCCGAGGGGCGAGACCTCCGCTTGTCTCACCTTTGGGCCTTCACCGCACCCCGGCCCACGACCGTGTTCACTTTCGTTGAAAAGCGGAGTCCCAGAGATATCTATGCGCCGGTGAATGACAGATGATATCCCGGCGAGGGGGTGGTGATGTTGGAGTAAAACCAGAAGACGTGCCACCACGTGTTTGGGTGCCGACCGAGCGAGGTGGTGTGAGTACAGGGTTGAGTGCTTGCCCGCAAGAGGAGGGAGAGAACGGGGAAAGACGGCAATTTCCTGCCAATGCCCTATAGACACGAGCAAGCGTAGGTAAAGTGAAAGTTGCAAGTCCATGCCTCCTCGATTAAATTATATAGAAAATACTTTGAGGACGACCGATGGTGCCGTTCGCATAAGTCGCGAACCTCGGCCGTTTCGCTTGCTCCATTCGTGGATCAAGCTAAATAACTGGGGCCGTCAAGACCGCCGGGCCCCGCAAGGTCCCAGTTCCAGAGGGGGCTCCGAAGCAGCGGGATCATGAGTCTAACCTCTACAGCATGTTTCTTCATATTCCGAACAAGAGAGCGGACGCGCCAGGCGGCCCCCTCAATGTACGGATAAACTGTCTAGCCGAGGGTGGTGCAGTGAATGCAGTTCAAGTGAAGCACCAAAAAGGGAGACATCGACATCCAGCCGTCTTACAGGAGGTGTGCGCGAGAGCCGCCGGGCAGATGCACTAGTCAGGGGGGAGAACCCATCGACGGGATCCGCCTATCGATGCGACGTGCGTCACTACCGGATACAAGCTCCCTCGTCCGAGGTCCAGGTCCAATACAGGTAAGTAGATGCGGCGAGGTACCAGTTCCTACGGCGCTCTCTATGCGTAGAGTCCGCCCGGATGTCAAAGAGGTTTCCAAGAGACTTCGAGTCAACGGCTGGGCTGAGCCCGACGGGAAACACCGAAAGGAAACGGCTGCGTTACAGCGCGAGATCAATGAGAGCAGCTTGATGGTCGCGTAGGGACGGAAACGTGGGCGCGAGTTTTTAGCATGTGAAAGTCAGAGGAGACCCACCCCATGCAGGCCCGACACACCACCGACACCGAGACTTTTGACTTTGACGGTGCACCGGACCCCTTGGGACCCCGCGCACGGCCTTCTGAGAGGGCGCCGACGGTGGGCGAGTATCCGCCCGCCAAGTGCCAGCTTGCCAGTGAGCTCGGCGCTGCAGTCCTCCATCACACCTGCACGATGTCCACCTTAGGGAGAATCGGAGTCCTCAGTGTCTCTTGCCCGTCGAAGCTACAATGCATGATGCCGTCCCCACGGAATCGAACTTGTATCAAATGGGCATTCTGCTCCAAGACCATCACAAGAGGGAGGGCGCTGGAAACACTACGACTCTGCATCGTCTGGAAGGATCGCTCCGTAGGGCTTCTTGAATTTTCCGCAGCGTTCATCACGTCCACCCACGTCCAGGCGGTGACGTCTATACGAATACGTACCTTGAAATTGTTAAAATCATCGGTTCCTCGAGGTCGGAATCCTTCATGCGCGGACCCCGGGCGGCCCAGGCTCAGCACGGGATGTTACGGGACGCTGGAACCTGGGGTTCCAACGACCAAGGAACTCCCCCGCCAAATGTCCCCGGATTCCGGCCCTTTCCCTACCACCTCTCCGCCCGAGTCCAACCCCCTGCGCCGGCTCCTCACATTAGCACTTGCGCCCAGGCTCGACAAGGACATTCCTCCGCGCTCACCTTGCCCGATTCGGCAATCCCCAGGATTAGCATCAGGCCAGCCCGCGCAACCCCCGCCTCCTCCTCATCAACGGGGCATCAGGGGGGCGCAATACCTGTAGGCAGTATTACTCTGGGGCCCCGTCGTTCTGACGCAGCCAATCGTGCCCGGCCTAAACCCCATTAGAAAGTCTGAACAAATCTAGCATTGTCGGGCGGGCATCTACAAGAACGCACGTACTTGTGCGTGGTCCGGAACACCCCTCCCTCCCACTGCCCCGGACTTTTTCGTCATTCGATATTCCGGCGCCCACCCACAAGTATTAAGCTGCCAAGTCCATCCCATTCGCGGGGGAATCGGTCAAGTGTCCCCACCACGCCAACCACACCACCCAACTCACTGCTGCCTCGACCACGTCCGTCCCACAACGACGCCAGGCCCGGCCACACATCTTCTCACCCTTGAATCACGAACCCCCCCCCCCTCCCTCCCCGGCTCGTCCACCCACCCTTTCGTCTTCCTGCCGCGTCTACCCACGATTGCACAGGACGCAACCACCACGCATGCAGTCTGAAACGCCAACTGCTCTCCGACGACGCAGCGCCGTGCACGTGCCTGCTTTTCAACAACCACAACTCTTGTAGCGGCTCGACCCGCAGAAGCTCTCCCCGACAACCCCCGACAGCATCTCCGATCGCACCGCCTGCTCCCCGCTGCTACTATCGCCCCTCGCCGCGAGGCTTTCCCGTCGTCCGGGCCCCTTGCCCAAAGTTTCATCGATCCTGCGACTAGCGAGTCCCGGTTGGAGTCTTCCACAGGGCACAAACCTATACATATACTACGGTACCACGACGACACATGCGCATTGTCACGTATCTCTCATCGCGCCATTCGCCGACAACCTCTACGCCGTGCCCGCCGAGAGCCACCCTTGTATTCGCTTGCGCCCTTTGAGCATCCGGCGACACTCACCATCATTACCTTTGCTCCTCCACCTGGCTTCTGGTACCGATCGATCGGCGCGTACCCATGCTCGCCCTACATCCCGACAGGATGAACACCAAACAGCCCCTGGACCCGGCGTTGCCGTTCGGGTGTAAGTTTAAGAAGTCCATCCTTGGCCCCATGGCCTCAACCAGCGTGCCTAGACCAATGAAACTGACCTGCTGTAGATGTCACCGAATCCAGCCGTAGGCAGGATCACCTCCCCGAGACGCCTCCCCAGCCACCCTCCGGCGCACCCCTTCTCTCCGAGCATGAGACCCTAAACCTACAAAACTGGCTCGGTAACGTGGCCGACTCGCAACTTTTCACCGACTCGTACGGCGAGGGTATGCCCTTCGACATGCTGGATCTGGCGCCCGAGCTGCTAGGGTCTGCGACCTCATACGGCCGAGAATCCGACGTCTTCCTAGACAGCTCCCCTAGTGGCTCGGGCTATCAGTTCATGCCCTCCGGTCAGGAGATGCACTCTCCAGCCATGCCGTCGGACCCAAACGCGATGCCGCCCCCGCCGCCTCCGCCCCACCCGCACAGCCCGCTCTCGCATCGTCAGGGACTCAATGACTGTCCCACGCCTGACGTGGTGGCTGCTGCCTCGCTTCTGCAGAACGTGCCGGCGGGGCCCCACGGGGGAAACACCCATTTTCATTCAGGACTAGACTTCGGCGCGCTCAGTGAGATGGGCCCGATGGGCCTCATGGCCCTAGGTCAGCCGGCGAACCAAATTCTGCCAGGCGGGCAGACCCACGGCGGCCGTCGCTACTCCGGAAACCACGGGCAGCAGAACCACCTCCAGTCGCAACCGTCACATCAGAGGCTTCCCAAGATGCGATGGGGATCCGACACCAGTTTCAACCAGCCGCAAGGCTTTGTGGCGCAGTCCGCGAGCGAGACACTCGAGGCCATGTCCCAAGGCCAGCTCAATTTGCTAGGCTGCCTGCATGTTAGCAACAGCGCCGCCACGACGCGGCCGTCGAGCCCCACCACGGGCCGGGAATCGCCCGTCAAGTCCCACGGCCGCCGGGCGTCTGACTTTACCGTTGGGGGCCCCGACCCCGATGCGCCGCCCCGGAAGCGCCAGAAGAGCAGGGGCAACGAGGACGGGACGTCACCATCGTCGGGGGCGTCGGTGCGGGTGACTCTCAAGACGAGCGGCAGACGGCGGAAGACGATCGCTGAGGGGGCAGACGCCGGGGTCAAGGAGGGCACACCTGTGGGGGCTGAGGGTTCCCCCGGCCCCGGCGCGACTCCACGCGCACGCCGGCGCAAGTCTAGTGGGGGGAAGAAGCCGCCGCGGGAGAACCTCACCGAGGAGCAGAAGAGGGAGAACCACATCCGGAGCGAGCAGAAGCGGCGGACCGTCATCAAGGAAGGGTTCGCGGAGATCTCGGCCATTGTGCCGAAGCTTAGGGGCGGGGGGTATAGCAAGAGCAATATGCTTCAGGCGGCGGCGGACTGGCTTGAGAAGCTCATCAACTCTAACAAGATGTTGCGGGAGGAGCTGGCCAAGGTTGGGGGTTAACCGGTGTGGGTTTGGATCTTGTCTCCCGGGTTAGGGGTACACTACGGTCATCTATCTTGTTCGATCTTACGAGTTTCATGGCCTGCGGGCAAGATTTAAGGCTCGGCGGCGCGGGGTGAGGGCGCTGGTCTACGAGAGACGTGAAGTTGTGTGCGTCTTTTCTGAGCAGGGTTGGCAAAGCTGTCGAGGAATTTTGAGAAGGGAAAAGGCAAATGCATAAGCGAACGGCGCTCGGATGAGAATTAGGGAAGCGGGAGGAAGCTTGATGTGGGATAAGGCAAGGTAACACTGGAAACAAGGGGGGCCGGGGAAGGGGGGGGAATATGCGACTTCTGCCTGTGGTTATTGGCTGTTGTCTTTTTTTTTTTTTTGGGGGGGGGGGGGGGGGGGGGGGGGGGGGGGGTTTGAATTTGCCCATGCGGGGAGGTGTTTTTAATAAA
>JAMFQS010000027.1:84140-158336 GCA_025503055.1 Sordariomycetes sp. B11D1 | reverse complement strand
GGGGCGGGGCGTTTGCATTGGACACGGAGGACTGGGATGTTTTCTATCCTTCTTTCTACTATCCCCCTTTTTCAGTGATTCTTACAGTTTTACGAGATACCCCGGGGAGAGCGGGAAATGGGTCGGAAGTGTACGAAGACGGAGACTTATCGTCGGCCGTGGCGTGGGAGGCAGGGGGTGGGGAGACTGACGTGGGTGGAAGTAGTAGCACGTTACGGGGAGGGGGACTCTTCATCCATTTTGTTGTCGGGCTATTTTCGAGTGTTTGAAGATGGGATTACACCCGCACCTACGCTCCATGCTGTTGCTCCTTGTGATGCTGTTCCTTGTAGGATTCCGGTAGCCTGTCATGGGTGTGTGAGGTAATACCCGTAAAGAAGGGGGCTCCCATGCTCAGCCTCGGAGCGGACATGCAACCCTGTCAAGCCAAGAGGGAAGGAAATGGAGGGGAGCTGCATATGGCAACCTGCAACAACGGCCCCTGGACTAGTCTCCAGCCTCAAACCATTTCGGTCCCACCATCATACGTCTCCCGCACACAAGGAAGCCATGTAATCTCCACATCGGCGATGGCGGCCCCCCCCCCCCCCCCCCCCCTCCGCAGCTGCGCACCCGGGAGCCCCAGACACGAGACGCGGAGTCGGCGGAACCGGGCCCCGACCCCCGACCTCCCCGCTGCCGGGCTCGATACCACCCCGGACCCCGCGCCCGACCCCGTCCCCGACCCCGTCCCCGGCGTGGTGGCGCTGGGACCACCCCCGCGGTATATCTGCTTCGCGCCCGTCCGGGGGATGCAAGGGGAAACCAGCGCACGTCGAGGGAGAGGACGGCAGGAAGCTGCTGCTGCTATACTGCTCCGTAGCCGCGGATTTTCTATCTTCATTTGTTTCTACTCGAGGCTCGAGACAGTTGGGGCAAACCATTCCGCGTGGGTACGGACGGAAGGGATATATTACTCTGCTGCTTTGTAGAATGGCCCAGTATACAACTTTTACGCCCTACATCCAGGACGAGAGGGAAAATGAATACAAACCCAAGGACGGAAAGGAACTTACGCTACCCAGATGGCGATGCGCATTGTACTAGCACTCGAAGCAAGTGGAAGACAAAACAGGCTTCAGAGGACAGACGTATGCTGCCCACAATTGGGAAGTCATGCTGGTGATTCACGACACGCGACATACATCACCGGCATGCAGACGGCAAGAATAGAAAAGGTGGTCATTTCATCAAGATTCAATTCATATTTTTTTCTTTCACTCATCCACGCTATCTCATCAAAGCGTCATTACGTCTTCCCTGGCTCACCAACCCGGCGCGCAGCACCTTAGTTGGCGCCGTCGACCTTGGAAATGTAGGAGAGGAGGTCGAGGACGCGGCGCGAGTAGCCCCACTCGTTGTCGTACCACGAGACGACCTTGACGAAGTTGTCGTTGAGCGAGATACCGGCCTTGGCGTCGAAGATGGACGAGTTGTTGTTGCCAAGCATGTCGGTCGAGACAACGTCGTCCTCGGTGTACTCGAGGATGCCTGGAAGAGAGTTAGTCGTTGTAACACACGCAAGTCACGAGCCGCGGGGGCGGGGGCGGGGGGATGCGGATGCGGTATCATCTGGTTATAGGTAACTCACCCTTGAGCTCGCCCTCGGAAGCGGCCTTGACGGCCTGCTTGATCTCCTCGTAGCTGGCGCCCTTCTCGAGGCGGCAGGTCAGGTCAACGACGGAGACGTTGGCGGTGGGCACGCGCATCGACATGCCGGTGAGCTTGCCGTTGAGGTCGGGGATGACCTTGCCGACGGCCTTGGCGGCACCGGTGCTGCTGGGGATGATGTTCTGGGCCGCGGTGCGGCCACCACGCCAGTCCTTGGCCGAAGGGCCGTCGACCGTCTTCTGGGTGGCGGTGTACGAGTGGATGGTGGTCATGAGACCCTCGACAATGGTGAACTTGTCGTGGAGGACCTTGGCGAGGGGCGCAAGGCAGTTGGTGGTGCACGAGGCGTTGGAGATGACGGGCGACTTGCCGTCGTACGACTTCTCGTTGACGCCCATGACGTACATGGGGGCATCGGCCGAGGGGGCCGAGATAACGACCTTCTTGGCGCCGCCCTTGAGGTGAGCGCTGGCCTTCTCCGTCGTGGTGAAGACACCGGTGGACTCGACGATGTAGTCGGCACCCGCCTCCTTCCAGGGGATGGCGGCGGGGTCGCGCTCGGTGTAGAACCTGATCTTCTTGCCGTTGACGATCAGGCCGTCGTCGGCGACCTCGATGGTGCCCTTGAAGATGCCGTGGGTGGAGTCATACTTGAGCATGTACTCCTACGGGGGGCGTTAGCAGATGTCAAGATGCTAAAGTACCGATTGGGCATGGAATTAACGCGTAGAGTGTGTCGGCAGCTGGGGATGCAACCATGGTTCCGCACTGCGGGTCATGGCTCGAATCCTGCGGTTGAGCTGAGCTTGTGCCCCTCCCAAATTTGTTGGCGCGGGGCACCTGCACAGCGCGGTCTGGTGGGGTCGGCAACGAAAAGAGGGGCAGGTAGAACCCCCCCCTGTCGGCGACCCCTCCATGCCCCTCCAGTGATATCATCGGCATCCTCGAGAAAAACCGCGCGACGCAGCAAAAGGATGGCGCCAGAAAAGGGCCTAGCTCCCTAGCAAGGGAGAAGGGAGCCAGATGAAAAATGAAGGGGGAAAACCCGAAGAGGGAAGCGGGAAGGCGGCATGTGCTCATTCACAGGGGACGGACTCACAGCGTACTTGGTCTCGATGAAGGGGTCGTTGACGGCGACAACCTCGACGTCGGGGTGCTCGACAGCGTTGCGGAAGACGATGCGGCCGATGCGACCGAAGCCGTTGATTCCGACCTTGGTGACCATTGTGAAGGTTTTTGATGTGAATGGACGAAAAATGTTGGGAGTAGTGTTTTCTTTGTTTTGAGTTGTCAGTCTTGGGAGAAGAGGAACAAGAGAGGAGGGGAGAAATGAGGGAGGGAAACGGGACGATTGTATATATGGGCGCGGGAGGGCAGAAAGGGTGGAAAGAGATTTTTGACACCCCCCCTCCCTTCCCCCCCCCCCCCCCCCCCCTCCGTTGCTTGGGAGAGCTCCGATGTAGGCGGGGTAGCTGGGATGGTCCAGGCTGGCGCGTTCCGCATCGAGAGCTCACCGAAGTGGATACTCTTGACGACGCCTGGGCCAAGCCGGCTTGCGGCGATGCTGCGGGATTGTGCGAAAGGAGGGAGCTTACCTTGGGAATTTGCTTAACGTGAAAGCTTGAGCTTGGTGAAGTCGGATGATGATGGAGGAGGAGGAGAAAGGAGGGAGCAGGAAGAAGAATTGGCGGAAGCAGGCAGTGGATAAAGCGGTCCCCTCGCCTGGATTGGGCCACAGTTTACATCCAGTTACGGCGGGGTGGCACCACAAAAAAATGACGGCCGCCCAGGACCTTCCCTCCGGTTGTACGAGTAACCTCGCGTCTCGCCTCACGGCCCATGTACGCTAATTTGCTACGTGACAAATGGCGCCCCTCCCCTCCTCCGTGCCTTCCCAGCTTCATGCTATTGGTACTTGCAGCGATACCTCATAATAACCTCAGCACGAGGTAGTCCCGCTCGCTCATGGCACTTGGCACGTTAGTTTCAGGCCACGCTCCTCGGACGAGGGATGAGGCAATGCCACGCCGGACGGTGAGAAAGACGGCCGCGGGGCCACTCGTGAGGGCACGGCACGGCGTCCCGCGCGAGCCACTCGGCTCGGCCGGTCCGCAGCGCTCGTTTCCATCTTACCCGCCTCCTTCTCCCTTGTCTTGCCTCCGCCTCCCGGCCTCGATTTATTCGTGCCAATGCCACCGGCGCTCTCGGCCCTTCTTGCACTGCAACCATTGAGCCGCCTCATCCCCTCCCTGGCGAAGGAAGCAGTCGGGCCGTCCGATGACGTGCGGCGACTTGAGCTCCGGGCTAAACGGGGCTTGGGAATCAAGCGTTGCATGAGGTACTTCACCTTTGGGGTCCACTTGCCAGGACCGTGAGCTGTTAGCGTCTTTGCTCACCATTACGACGCATTCACCCAAGTACACAGCCCACCGAAAAAGCGGCTGGGCTGTCCCCGTTTCGGCAATTCCTATGAGGTTTTAAAATGACATGCCAATCGCACCCCTATCCTCCGTTCTGTTGGGCGAGGTCTGCTTGTTTGATGCCATAACGTAATGCGAAATCCCCTCGACAACCATTTCTTCAAACAGAACAGAGAAGAACAGAATGGGATGCTGGAAGGAACGAAGCATGCGTCCGAGGGGAAGCCAGGACGGGCCGACGATTGCTCCTTTCGTCACGGGAGCGTCTGAAGCGGGAACCCCTCTCGTCTCGTCGTCCCAACGCCCCACCAGCATCCACCGGCACGAGGGAGGACGCACATCAACCTCTTTGGTCTGCGTAATGTCACTTGTCCCGGTACCTGTCTGTCGGATGGCCGAATGAGGGGTAGTATCACGCATTCTTGGTGGTGGGGGGGGGCTGAGGGCCCGTTTGTGCAGCTTCTGCTCGTGCATTGGGGGGATATACAGATTGTCGGATTGGACGCATGTTGGGACGCGGGTCAGGATGGACCCAAGCCGTCTGCCAGCTGCCGGACGACGGGTGGTCACAACACTCCGGCCCGTCAGAGACAGCTCGTATGGCGGCCGCGGCATTCCGTCCGTCCGGGCTGCGATTCCTGGCACCGAGCAAACTCAAAACCGTCCTATCCTCTCCCTCCCTTGGACGAGGGCATCCCTACCCGTCAGCGCGTTTCGACGAAAGCCGTCTTTGCGAGCAGGCCTGGGCGACCTGCATGACAAAACCTCCGGTCCACCAGGCACGTTCCCACCCTGCTCTGCACCGCATGTACTTGGAGACGCCCATGCCGAGTCCGCCCCTCGGCTATCCGCCCATACCCAACCCATCCACTTACACCAACATGAAACCTCCCAGAAAGCAAGCCCATCAACGACGGCCCAAAGCCGACAAAAACACCCCACCACCCCGCTACTCCCGAGCCGAATCCCCGATCCCTCCCGCGGATCGAATACCCCGGGCCCCGCCTCCGACACTAGCCACCCCCGGAAAACGAACGAAGCCTCGGCCACCCTCGGCACCCCGTCGCCTTGCCCTTAAACTCCCGAAACATCGCCAGATCCCGGCCCCTCCTTCTACCCCATACCCGAGGACGGACTCCATATACACCCCCCCCATCCCCATCTACCCATCCCCCTTTTGACCTAGCGCACATGTTTATTCTTCCCTCTCCCCGGATATCCCATGCGGGCCACTTGCCTTAACACCCTCCAGCCTATCCAAGCCCGCCCCTCACCCCCGGCCCTGCTGCCGCCCACTACCGAGTACGAGAGAATACGTATCGTCCTCGGGAACTAGTGGGACCTCCCCCACCACCAGTACGCCTTGGCCCCTACCGGGCAAGCCCTTGCTTGGCCTTACTCGACACTTGGCCCAGCCAACCCGGGAGGCGGGGTGTCCGGTCCCGTCAAAGAGCCTCCCGCTTCTTCCCGGCGTACCGTAGCCGCGGCGGGCGGGCCCGGGATTCGCCGCGGGGAACTCCCGACTGGAGCCGAGGCCCAGCACCTACTCCCCGTTCCCGACTTGCAGTCTTGACCGTCTCGCCTTGCCCGTTTACTCGCCTTGCTGCCCCGTTCCTGACGTCTCCCGTATCCGTTTCTTGGATGTAAGGCGGGAAACGGAGTTCTGGCGTGCTGGGACGTCGGCGGTGCAAGGGGGGGAGGGTCCCGTCCTTCGGGGTTGGTACTTGTACGCGAGAGCAGAGCCGCACCTTCACCCAACCTTGGCCTCTCCTGGAAGGCCTGCGGCTACGTTCGCGCACGTTTGGGTCCTCGGCGTACGACTATACTTTCCGCGTTTGCCCCTCACCCTATCCCTCTTCTATCTGTATATGTACACACCTTCTGGCGTCTCTGTCTATAGGTACTTCCACATGCCCGAGACAAGTGCCGGGCCATGAGACTACACGCTACGCCTTCTTCCCTGACATTCTAGAAGCAACTTCCAACCATCCGTAGATAACAGGTCACTCATCCCTTTCACCCGTCCCCCGGAACACGACCTTGGCAGGTTTACCCCCCAATGCTCCACTAGGAGCGCGTGTCCCAACTACGGGCCCTTGATCGACACCAACATACGCGCACCTCGCAGGTTTAAAGTCAAGGACGACCCCATCCGTATTCCGCATCTTGCTACCGAGTACCTCATAATAATACATTGACAGGTCTCATTCCTTGCACCCCAACTCCATTTCGAAGCACCACCACCCCAGATACCCTCTGTCCTTACTCCTCCCAAGCACCATCCCGTACACACGCGCACACACACTTACACACACACACACACACACACACACACGAATAGTAAGAATGGGTATATAGCAACCGTCAAAACGCAGGAAAAGATAAAAAGCAAACCGAGATTCACGTCCCACCCAGGACCTCGTTAGCCGACAGGCTAGCCTTCCACTCCAACCCCTCGTTCTCCGCCCACGCCCCCACTGCCTCCAGCGCCCTGCAGATGCCCTCGTCGAACGGCACACCCACGTTCAGCGCTGGCAGCTTCGGCCCCGCCTCCTCGGCCTGCCTGTACACTCCGAGGATCTGCCGCCGGAGGTTAAACTGCGACGTCCCCGCCTGCTGCAGGTCCGCCACCGCGCCCTGTGCGCGCAGATCGCCGAGGTACAGACACGTGAGCAGCTCCTGGAGTATCAGCTCGTGTAGGATGAGCAGCAGCGCGTGCGCAAACGGTAGCTTTTTGGCCTGCCGGTGCAGCTCCGTCACGAAGGGCACGAGAGTCCGCCACACCCCCGGATCAGGCTGCTTACGCTCACCCCGCCGGAACTCGAACAGCGACTTGAAGCCCACCATGTACGAGAGCGTCGCCTCTATACCCGTCACGACTGTGAGCTTGTGTTCCGCGTCCGGGAGCTGATTAGCTGGGAACTGCTTCGCGATGTGGTCACGCCTATGCTTCAGCTTCGTCCCGAGTGCTATGTAGCGATCTCCTCGCTGCTTCAAGTGGTCAGATGTGGCTTGTGTCGGCTGTGACGAGCTCAGGCCACTGTCCCCTGGCGTGTTGACGTGGCCCGCGGCGGACGGCGGTCGGGAGGGTGTCGATGGCACAGGGGCCGTCTTTGAAGCTTCAGTCTTCCGCGGTCGCTTCATCGCCGTGGTGAGGATGCCAAGAGCATCCCCTGACATCTCCGGAGGACCACCACTCTGAAGCGGTCTCTTCTTGGAAGCCTGGGGAGGCTGCTGCTTCTCCGCGGCCGCCAATCTCTCATTCTTTCCCGGCAGGGCGAGCAACCGCTCAACCCGCTTCGCCAGCCGCTTGGGGTATTTGAGCGTGACAATGTACCTCTCCCTCTTTGGCTTCTCCACATCCTTCGAAGCGACCTGTGACCTCTTCGTGTTCTTCGAGTGCTCAGGCGACTTGGAACCTGAAACCTTCGAAGTCGCCTTCTTACGGCGCAGCAGTTCTTCCTCGATGATGGGTGGGAGAGTCGGGGAGAGCAGTGGTGGAATCATCAGAGGCGACTTCATCTTCTTCACCGCCGCCGGCGGCTTCTCCGACTTGCCCTTCGGCCCGGGTCGATCCCGGGCCGACTGCTCCTCCTTCTTCGGGGCCTTAGCCGACTTCTTTGGAGCGTCCGATGCACCGAAAGAGATATGTAGGGGCGAGAGAAGTGGTGGGACACTAGCCTTGGTCCCCGAGGAGGAATGCAAGGGTGAGAGTAGTGGCGGCAAAGTGGGTTTGGTCCCTGAAGAGGGTGCTTGTGTTTTGATAGGCGTGGACTTCGAGCTGCCGCCTGGTTCCGCCCGTGAGCCATTCAAGGAGCCCGCTCGAGGTCGCGCATTGGGGGATCCATTCTGCGCAGAGCTCATGGCCGCCTTGAGCATGCTCCGGCCATTGGTGGCCGAAGAGGCACCCGTTCCTGCTTTGCCATCGCCCTTGTCAGGAATGCCATTCGTCGTCGACGGGGTGTCTTTCTTGCGCAGCGCATCGGCCTTGTCTCGTGGAACACTGTCCTTTTGTCCTCGGGGTTTCTCGCCTAATGTGCCGTTGGCATCGGTCTTGTTGCGCTTTGCCGGTCGCGGGGTCTCGTCCTCGTCAGATCCTCGCTTCTTCACTGGAGATGGACTCGAGGGTCGGGCTGGCGGCGGTTTCGGTGGCAACGAGCTAGGCCTGAGAATGGGTAGGTTAGCGCGTTCATCGATCGTCATGAGCAGGGACACAGGGCGCTGTCTTTCTACGGTTCATGATAAACCTCTTTGGAACGAGCTAGAACTTACGGATCTCGAAACAGGAGATCTTTTGAGCCAGGAACTCGGGACTCCTTGGTCGGCTGCGAGGCATTCTTCTTCCGTGGCTCAGCCTGTTGGCTGTCGTCCCTCCGCTCCTGCATAGGTTTCGGTGCAGCATCTCCCGGCTGTTTGGCTGGTGTTCCGGCTGACGGTAAGGGAGATTGTGACTTCTGCTTCACTTTATTCTTATAGTCGCTCAGCGACAATTTTGTGGCCGGTTTCCTATCGGACCGGGAAGGTGCCGCAACCTCCCTCGCGTTCGGTGGGGGGGGTTCTTCGCGCATATCATAATAAGGCCTCGTCAATAGAACCCCGCGGTCACCGTCGGACAGGAATGTCATGTATTGCAGTCGGCGGTGGATGAATTCCTCCGGCGCTTGGGCGTCGGGGTCGACGGGATACCGGCTGTCGGGATCATAGGAGAGATGGTGAGGTCGGTCGGGGAGGATGCGCTGGGTCAAGAGTTTGACCTGTTTTGCCGCAGCTTCCATCTTCGGGTATTGTTTGCATGCCGGTGATACAAAGAGGAGATCTCAACAGTCAACGACAGTCGACAGGTTCCAAGAACGGGAATGCCGAACTGGCTGAAGAAATGATGAGACCCGGGTGTGGCTAGGCTGGGCTGGGCTGGTCTTGCGCGTACAGAGAAATGGGAACAGAGACAAAGCGTGGATGAGGATGTCTAGCAAATCGCACGCTTTCGCGCCTCCTTTGTCTGCCGAGTGGTGGATGGAGAGGGTTGATAATCTGGAAACCGTCTGTCCTCGAAGTTAATTGGGCCTGGAGTAGAGCACAAAGCTCCCTCCGTGGCCAGAAACTACACGCTGTCGTCAACGCGACAGTTATCTATGTGATCGTCGGCCGAGGGCAAGGGATGTCTCGTGTGGAGTTCGTCCAGCTTGACGATGGTGATGACCGTTGAGCGCGCTCCACCGATCGTGTCCTCTAGGTAACGAAGTGTGTAGCGATCCTATCGACCCGGGTAGGAGTTAGCAAATCAGATGATAGCTCGGGTTTTGCCAGACGATACAACGAGGTGAAAGGAGGATGCGGGGGGAGGTGGGGGACGTGACGCACCGTGGGACCGGTAACTGAAGCTTGTGCCTGGCCTGGCACGCAGGACACGAGGTGGGCTTGAGCTTAAAGCGGCACGTAGCGGTAATGGCGCAGATGCGGATGATGGGAAGCCGTGATGCGAGGTTGGTTTGCGATGCTGAGTAGTCGAAGACGCACGTGGGGGAAGAGACCTCGTCGCGGGTGGTTGTCAGGTAAGATGCGGCCACGCGGGTATCAGCCCGTGTATTCTTTTCGAAGGTTTATTGCGACACCGCGATGCGCGAGAGGCAAGATCGTGTCTCGCGATGACAGAGGGATGCCGATGGAAAGTGGTCAGCGTGTGAGCTCCTTCCTGCGCGGAGGCCAAGACGTCGAAGGCAGGCGCAAAGGAGCGTCCATAAGCGCCCAGGGTGCGCGCCGAGTTCTGTTTCCCTCGTATTTCGTCGAATCGTTCGGTTGTGTGTGTGTGTGTGTGTGTGGAGCGGGCTGTCTCGTGGTTTGGAGAGATCGTCTGGATTCTCGGAGGAATTACGTCGGTTTGTTTGCTCGTGATCGCATGTGGCAGGGGTGACGGTAACGGTTTCGTCAGGCTCGTCGGAATGGACACGGCCAGAGATAAACGAGGGAAGCGCGTGGCAATGCTGCCGGATAATCGGTATGGAGAAGGCTCGATGAATCGAGAAACCGGAGCTGGGGATGATCGTTACGTCGTTCGTCCCACGAAGAGGAGCTGCAAGGGTCCGGGGAAAACGCGGCGGCGCGGCTTGCCCTTGCGCTGAAAGTGGAGGCGGTGCTAGTTGGAGACACGTTGAAAAGGGTCCCGAGCTGGGTTCGGCCGAAACCGCGGTGTGGCTCTGGGGTATGGACGAGGAGCGGAATGAGGCAAGACGCTCCGCTCTTTGTGTTGTGCCGAAAGCAGTTTCCGCGGCGGATGGCCTGGCATGAAGCGGGCAGACGGTATTCAATTGGTTACATGGCGCGTTGTTCTGGTCCCTGGGCCCCCGCCTGCGCTGGCTGGCACTTGGATGTCACCATGTACAATACCCGCCCCATGTGCCACGCCCACCGAAACGCCACGCTCCATCCGGATTCGGTCGTCGACGCTGACGTCCGGGCAGGCACTTGCACTCAGTATCACTTCCATGCCCGGAAAACGAAGGTCCAGAGTTGAGATATTCCGCGCATATCGAACAATATCTTCTTGAAAGAAGTAAATTTGCAAGATAGCGTCCAGATCTTGGACGCCACACTGTTTACTCGTACATACATAGGCCGTCGGTACCTTCGAAGTATCTCGCAGCTCTCTGGGTGCTCAAATCCCACGTCCCTGATTGGACCACCTCACTGGTTCTTGCGCAGCCATCGACGTAGTGGCGTCGAGAGCGCCATGTGCATGCAAATCCGAATAACAATCAGCAGTCGTTGCTAGATGCTAATGATCTATAGCCATGATATGGCGCCAGGTAGCTTGGCGTCATAACGCGCGATTCAGTCCAGGCAACAGTAAATGTACACAGCTCCCTCGACGCCGCGGCGGAGCAGGCAGTTACCAGGTGCGAACACGGGTTGCTATAGATATCGAGCTTTGGATGGAATGACATGGTTGTAGCCCTATATTAACATGACTCTATCCATGTTCCAGCTTCGATGCTCGGAATGCGGTTTATGGCTCACCTAGTTGAATGATTGGCCTTCCCAAGCGAAACTTCTAGGGCTGTGAGAGTGGTTCTTTCCGCCTCCGGATCTTCTCTTTCCATCTTTACGAAGCGAGCGATTTACTTGACGCCTTCCGGTGCTGCTCCTCAGGCCTTGCTAACTAGGAGTGATAGTTCCTAGACCGAATCCCATGGCTTAGGTAGGCGGCATCTGAAAGTATCCCGCTCAGGGTAGCAGCACGGTCTTCCCGGCAAAGATGGCGGTAGCAGCGTGTGAACCTAAGACTGGCGTCTTATAGGTGCGAACTCTCGCGAGCTTATACTGTCACTAAAGCTTGGGGATATCTGTGAAGGCTCGACTTAATATGTGCGGCACGAGCGATGCGCTAGTGTCTTCGGTCTAACATGCCTCGGTGAAGACACAGAGTGATATCTTAAGTGAGGTGCTCCATGGTGTCGTGTAAGTGATGGTGCGACGTACAGACGAGTTCTGAGGATAAGGCAGATGGAGATTCACGAGTCGACACCCGGCATCTCATGTATCGTCAATAGGAAGCTGTAGCCATGTGATTCGGACAACAAAACGGGACCTGGTGAGATGGAAATCACCTTGATTCTGGCTTTTTATTACAGCCCAAGGGGAAAAAAAATTGGCCATCAGTCTCTATGGATGCAACCCGTTTGCCCCTGACCACACATTAACCTGCCCACCCAACCCCAAAACGCCTGAACACATAAAGAGGTAAAGGAGGTTTAAACAGCCCTGGAAAGAGAGGGATCTATCTAGGGCCTTGTCCCTGGCCCGCAGGCTTCTTGCCCTTGTCATCATCGTCAGACGGCCCCTTCTGCTTCCCCGCCGCCCCCCGGAGCGACTGCCCCTGCCCGGCGAACCAGGGCTTATTTGCCGCCTTCTGCTCCTCCGCCTTCTCTTCCGCACCCTTGACCGGTGTGATCTCATAGCCGAAGAAGAGCTTGTTGGGTGGTAGTCGAAGGGGCATCGGCCCGTTCGGATTACGTCTTGGAAGAGGCGTGACGACACCAGATGAGGGTGCACTATCTGGGGTTGACGGCTTCGATGCCGAAGACTTGGCGGCGGCCTTCTTCGCGACGAGCCTCTGTCCTTCGCCAGCAAACTTCGTGGGAGCCGCCGCGAGGGTCGACGGCGCGATGTTCTGGTAGCCGATAGCCTGGGCCATGGTTCCCTGATGGTGCAGCACCCCGCCAGCCGGGGCGCCGGCCTTGCCGCTCCTGGGAGTGCTCGTTCCGCTCCCCTTGGGCTTCTCCGGCTCGACGTAGCCGACGGGCGGCGCAAAGTCAACCTCGACATCCGTCTCGATCATGCTCACGCCCATCTTGTCGGTATCAGGCTTCACGTCGAGGACATGGACATAGTAAATCTCGTCGTTGTACTCAAAGTTGAAGACGTCGCCCTTCGTGAGCGTCGCAAAGTTCCGGAAGGCCTTTTCCAACACCGCCTTGGGATCGCTAATCTCAAGGAAGTTGACGGACTGAGGCTGCAGCTTGACCAGCTTGGCCAGCTCAAGAGATGTCGTCTTCACCTGGATCATGTCTCCCACATCCAGGCTAAGCGTCTCCATCATCCACTGGGGGAGGTACGCCCGGCCCTCTTCTGCCACGAACTCCAGCACGCCAGCGTGCGAGTGCTTGCCCTTCTCCCCATTTACTATCTCGAGAAGGAGGGGCCACTGCACGTGTAGTTTAGATACTTTATCGAGGGCCGAGGGAGGAAGGAAGATCTTGGAGCCATAGTTGAGGTCGGGCCGCTCGGGGCCTGGAGCCATGACCATGGGGTAGCATCGGTAGTATTCGTCGAACCGCTGGACGATTGGGCGCCGGCCGGCCCGTGCCATCTGGTAGAGGTGATCAGGGTTCCTGGGGTCGAACCCCGGACCAAATCCGCTATGGAACTGCAAATGGTGTTAGGTTCCCATCAAGGCAAGCGTGTTGCAGCTAGGATCAAGGGCATACCATTTCGAAACGCAGAGGTTACGTGTGCAGCGGGAAGTGGTGGAAATAGAGAGTGACTAGGCGTATGAAGTGCCTCCAGCTTTTGGATGCGAGGTTCTTTCCTCGACGAGCTGGTCAGGGGAGAATGTGGCCCTGGATTACCTGCTGCGAAGTGGGCTGGCAAGGTGCTGTTGGAGATTCCGACCTCGAGGTGGTGACGTGGGGTTGGTGGGCCTGAGCTCCCAAGTGGAACACCAGATAATGACTAAGCGACTGTCATCAGCACTTGCCGAAGGTTTCAAGCCCAGCTGTTCCTTGACTGCCCGTTATAAGTTCAGTATATGCGCTGAATACGTCACTATTCTTCAAATATCTAGAATATAGTAAGCCCGGAGACACTCGCACCTGGGTAGCCAATCCCCATTTTAAAGCTGGTGTTATAAAGAGCTCATACCCAGGTGGCCCCGCCTTGTCTTCCTATTCGGCGGACTTGCTTACGACCTTCAGCTGCGAAGACATTGATGTATTAACAGACCAAGCTTCATACACATGTACCATATCCAATCCATTGCTAATTCAATACTGTTGCCATCTTGGCTTTTGTTCATAACTTGTAATGACAATATGCAGGCGCTGGACAGGCTCCTTGTTTAGGACGCACATGCATCATTCGACAATTAATACGTGGTGCTAGGCCAACCATGACAGTGATGTAGTGAATGGGGCGTACCAAAATCACACTCACCGCGTGAAGTTTACTCTAGCTGCGCCTCACAAGCGCCACATACGCTTCGTGAGCCACACTCCCCAAGATGTCTGGATTTCTCGAACCTCGCGAGGATAAACGAAAGCACACCAGATCTGTCACCAGGAAGTAAACCACAAATTTTGATTCCCCCCAACATGGCTGCTGTAAGTGACCGACTGGAAAGCTCAGCGTTTCCACGAACTCGCAGCTAATCTCTCGATTCTGCTTTTAGCCCGTGATCGTTGGTTCAGAGGGGAACACCCAGAGCCTTGAGCTCGTGTCCGCCCACTCGCACATCCGCGGCCTCGGCGTCGATGCCACTACTCTCGATCCGCGCGCGGCGTCGCAGGGCCTCGTTGGCCAGGAGAAGGCGCGGAGGTCCATGGCCGTCATCCTCCAGATGATCAAGCAGGGTGCCATTGCCGGTCGCGCTGTGCTTCTTGCGGGGCCCCCTAGGTAAGCTAGCCAAAACATTGGCTCTAGGCACGCCGGAGAACATGCGCGCGCATCTGTGATACTAATAGTTCCATAGCTCTGGAAAGACCGCTCTTGCGATGGGCCTGTCGCAGGCATTAGGCTCCGACGTCCCGTTCACCAGCCTCGCGTCGTCCGAGATATTCTCTCTCGAAATGTCCAAGACCGAAGCCCTCATCCAGGCATTCCGCAAGTCTATTGGAGTGCGGATCAAGGAAGAGACGGAGATAATGGAGGGCGAGGTCGTCGAGATCCAGATCGACCGCTCCGTCACCGGTAGTGCGAAGCAGGGAAAGCTTACCATCAAGACCACCGATATGGAGGCCATCTACGACATGGGAACGAAGATGATAGACGCAATGACCAAGGAGCGAGTTGTGAGCGGTGATATCATCTCCATTGAGAAGGCCTCGGGGAGGATCGTGAAGCTTGGGCGGTCTTATGCTCGCTCGCGCGAGTACGATGCCATGGGCCCTGACACCAAGTTCATGCAGACCCCCGACGGCGAGCTCCAGAGGCGCAAGGAGATTATCCACACCGTCACTCTCCACGAGATCGATGTGATCAACTCGCGCACCCAGGGATACCTCGCGCTCTTCTCGGGCGACACAGGCGAGATTCGCTCTGAGATCCGAGACCAGATCAACACCAAAGTCGGCGAGTGGAAGGAGGAGGGCAAAGCCGAGATAGTACCCGGAGTTTTGTTCATCGACGAGGTCCACATGCTCGACATTGAGTGCTTCTCATACATCAACCGCGCGCTCGAGGACGACCTCGCGCCTGTCGTCATCATGGCTACGAATCGCGGATACTCGCGGATCAGGGGAACCGACTACAAGAGCCCACACGGCCTGCCACTCGACTTCCTCGACCGGACCCAGATCATCCAGACCCACCCCTACAACGGCGACGAGATCAAGCAAATCATTGCGATCCGCGCCCAGGAGGAGGAGGTTGACCTCTCGCCCGACGCGCTCGCCCTTCTCGCCAAGATGGGTGAGGACACATCTCTCCGCTACGCCATCAACCTGATCATCACATCGCAGCTTATCAGCAGCAAGCGCAAGTCGAAGCAGGTTGAGGTCCGTGATGTCCAGCGGAGTTACGACTTGTTCTATGACCCCGCCCGCAGCGTCAAGTTTGTCTCCGAGTCGGAGAAGAGGCTCATCGGGAATGACGGCTCGGTCGACTTCGCCGCCGGCGCCGCTAACGGCGGGCCCGCTGCCCCTGCCGCTGCCCTTGCTGCCACTGGCGGCAACGAGGAGCGGATGGATATGAGTTAGGGTCTGCTTGCGTGATACCTTGGACTTTGTTTCTCGGAGGCGTTGGGGGTACTGGATGCTTTTTTTTCCTGCTCAGACAAAAGCGAGGGTTCGGTCATGTATAGTAACTTGAGGGGTGTACGGTAGGAGCTGATATATCTGCGCCCTAGAGTTTAGGGCCGTGAAATGAGTGTTTGCTCAAGACTCCGACTGTACGGGACGGCGCTCAGCTCTGGGTGATTGTTATCAGGTTCCTTTAGTTCATATCCCCATCTTACATTGCTCATGATATAAAGCGACGGTGAATGCTAGATCGAAAACTTGGGAATGAGCGGGTGCTCATTTATACGAAGTTAGCCACCCTGCTCCAAGCCCCCTCCCCAGCGGGCCTGAACTCCACCCCCTCGCCAAAGTACCCCGCATCCTGCCACGCCTTCATCGTAGGCCCGTCGAACGGACCCTGCTTCGCGGCGTCATCGCGCCCGTCAGTCCACCTAAACTCCCACATACCTGCGGCAGCCGGGACCCCCGCGCGGCCCGCACCCTCGGCGGTTGGTTCGACCCACTCCTCGCCCGTCTCCTTCTTATACTCCCGGACGAGCATCTCCCTCTCGCGGTCGTATATCTCGGCGTGGTCCCTGCTGAACAGTTTGTCCGCAGCGTCGGTGATTTCGGCGATGGCGGTGCTGATGCGCTCCTGCTCCGGGTCATCTTCCTCCATAGCCCCCGTCTTCTTCAGCTTCCACTTCGGCACCTTCTTATTCTTCTTCTGCTTCCTCCCCAGCCTCGCCAGGGCCTCAATCGCCGTCTCCCCACGCTCAAGGTTCCGTATCAGCGTGCCGAGCAAGTCTGCCGTCAATACCCCATCCTCCTCCCTCCGCAGCTCCTCGGCCTCCGCCTCGCGCCGCTCGTGTGCCTCGGCCGCGCGGCGGATCTGCCGCTTGCTGACCCCTTCAAGCCACTTGTCGTGCACGGCGTCCGGGTCTACGGCGTTGCGCACGTAGTTCTGGTTCTCATCGAAGCGGCCCTCCTCGAGCTCCTCGCGGAGGTTGAAGGCCTCGACCTTTGGCGCGCGCTTTTTGCGGCCGCCGGCACCGAGCTCCTCGTCTAGGACTTCATCCTTCCACGCCTCGGCAGCTTCCTCAGCTCCTTCTCCCGCTCCTTCCTCTTCTTCTTCGTCGTCATCTTCTGAGTCGGAGGGTTCGTGGTCTAGGCGGATCCGGCCGCCGCTTTTGCTGCCGTGGACTTGTCCCTCTATCTTGCTCGAGTCGAGAAACTGCACGTCCTTCTTCTTCTTCCCACTAGAATAGAACTCCGAGTCTTCATTTTCTTCCTTATCTCCGCCTCCTTCGTCGTCATCATCCCCTGCAAACATATTGACGTCGTCGTCGTCATCGTCACCCCCCCCGCCCGCCTCGTCGCCAGCGGGATTATACTTCGCAAACTTCTCGTTCAAATCCACCTCCATCTTTCCCCTCTTCTGCGCCTTGGCATTAAACTCCTCCGCGTCCGAATCGCTATCGAACCCTTCAATGTTCACGGCGCCACGCTTTGTCGTGCCGGCCGACCGCCGCCCAATGACGTCGGCGTCGAGAAACGCGTCGTCCTCTTCCTTCTCCGCAAAGGCGAGCGCGGATGGGTTTCGTACGTCAAACTTTATGCGCTTCGCAGAAGAGGCGCCGGAGGGGTCGTCGTCTGTGTCGAGGTGGTGGGTGCGGGCGTAGGTTTCGCCTGCGCGCCTGGGCCGGGCGGCGCGCCGTCCTCTGTCCATTTTGTGCCGTGTCTGTGATCTGTCCTCGTCCTCGGTATTAACCACGAGGCTCCTCTTGGTTTCTCGTTCGGCTGAATAGACTTGTATGTGGTCTTGGGTGCTGCTGCCTTGCGCTGCAAGCTTCGAGAGCTAGGGTTGGAAAGAAGAGATGGCTGCCGTAATGGTGGGGCAAATCGCTGGTTGGCTGGTGGCGGCCCTCAAGGATCACTCCCCTGCGCGGGCGTGTCCGACACGATGGAAATGCCAATCCATATGATACAACACCAATTTCTGGGCACTGGCCGCCACAAGTTACTACCACCGCGTCATACCGCGGTGCTCATCCGGAGAGCAGTAGTACGCCGTGCCGGCTATAATTGATAGCATCCTCTCACGAAAAAACCCAGTCTACCCTACATTCTATGTGTTTTGCTTGGCCTGTCACAACGATCTCGAAACGTAAGCGGTACCGAGAACGACATACCGCCTGTTGGTGTTTGATGAGCGAAAAGTAGCTTGCCTCCAGAAGTCATTGTTTGACAACATGAGGTGGGTCGGTGACCGTGGACCGAGAATCCCTGTCAATATTTTTTTTCCTTTTGCGTTGGACCCCAACGAATTTTACGAGGTAAGAACAATGAAAGGAAATGTCCTAGCATGTGCTTGTAATTGACGTAGGCCCTCGAACTGGAGCTATTATAGAACATGGGCCCTAGAACATTGCATCCCACCTAGAGCCCTCTAGCAAACGCCGTAGATACGCGCCCACCTTCATGTAGGCACACCCTGGCTTCTCCAACCAGCGTTTGCCTACCCACTCGATTGGACCCTTTCCAAGCCTGCTTGGCCAGGGGGTCTGGACGGAGTACTTAATTATTTACTAGAAATTTAGCCCGGGTCGCGCTTGACGTCTCTTCCCTTCCATCAATAAAAGCATGGTGCCCCTAAATCGTGCACCCAGTAACTCGTCGCCAATTTCGAAGAAGAGAAGCGCTAGCAAGAGGCGAGGCGACCTTGAAGGTTTCGCAGCGCGCGCCCAAGACAGAAATCAGATTATTCTTCAGGCCCGCGACTAAGGGAGCACACACGGCCGCGGTGCATTCGGATACCACGTTCCGTCCTGGCATCGAGTGCGGAGATAAGGCCGACAACGTTCGAAACATCGGTCGATACATACGAAACAACGCAAATCAAGTGCAGGCAAACTAGCACCGTACAGCATCAGTACAAACGCGTCGACGAGGAACTATTACCGGGCCAGAAACATCGGCGCGCACACCCGCCCAGGCGCTGCCAAAGTGGTGCCGGCCGGGCGTTGCCTGCTTCGGGGTGCTCTTGACGGTTCTTTCGCGAGGGCGAGAGTCGCGACTTCCCTCCTAAGAGGAAGGAGCTCTCCGACTCAAGAACCTAACCACCTAAGCTAGTGGACAAGGCAACTCCCAAACGCGCCTATTCTCCCATACATCTTGCGCAACTTCATTATCATATCCCTCGATACGCCTTTTACACGTCGTCATCGGCGTATATCCACGCTTCCACGTGCCATTAGCGCCCATTCACCGTTGGGCACACCTTCGTAGTGTGGCTCCTCTTCGGTTCTACCTTCCTGGATCAAGGCGGATTTGCGCCATCACGCCACGCCCTCTGCCTATGCACTGCATGGCACAGGCCGTCTAAACCCATCATCCCACTATGGCGGATACGTACCGCGTCAGAGATACAAGGGAGGCGAGTGTCCCGTACTCTCCACGGAATCCACGAGACACGGATAACTTCAGTGGCCATGCTTGGAACAGCAGTGGCCGAGACCAGAGGAGGCGCAGTCGAAGCCGGGACCGAGACCGGGACCGAGGCCGGGACCGGGGCCGGGACATGCGCAGAGACAGAGACTGGAGTCCTAGCAGGGAAAGAGCTAGCCCCCAAGATCGCGATCTCGACCGGAACCGCCGTCCCGCGCCGAAGTCTAAACTTACGTTGCGGCCTGACATTGGCGACCGAAACACCGCCGTTTCCACCGTATCGCAATCAACACAGCCTGTACAGTCCGGTGCGCCTACCGCGCCGTGTGAGTCCCTTCCCGACACGCGCTTGACAGAGCCATGTTCCAGCCTTGCTAATCTGTCTCTGCTTCTATCGTGAAGCCGCCACCATGTCTTTCAAAACCAGCCTCTCCAACTCCGAGAAACTCTCGGGGCTTCTAGAGCTATCGTGCGACCAAGTTCGATCAAAGGCCAAATTGGCGGATGCTGAGCAAATCCTGAACGGGAGAAGGGCGGACCTATCGCGCCAGCAGGAGAAGACGCCGGACCAGCCATCCTCATGGCAAGCTATCCAACGGAGCGTAACTAGCGGCGAGAGGGATTTGAGTAAGAGCAGTAAGGACCATCAGCAGCAAAGCGAACGTGTTCTATCTGCACTCGGCCAGTTTGCGGATTCTTTGCACGATGACATCCAAAATATCGTGCGCGACGTACAATCGGAACAAAAAGGAGACACCTCATCCTCGAATGCGCCGCAGGGTGCACCGACGGGGCCTGGGGCCGAGGGAAGGTCTGCCGGGCCCAAGCCAATAGAGTCCTGGCTAGCGGAGGTCGAAAAGAAACATAAGTACGAAGCCGATAAGAATGCGGAGCTTGAAAAGAAGCATCGATACGCGGCAGATAAATTTGCGGTCGAGCTACGGGCGGCCCAAAAGGCTCTGAAGAAGATGGCAGCAGACCTGAAAGAACTCCAAGGTCAAAGCCAGGCAGTGGCCAAAAGAGAAGATGATCTTATCGAGGCTCATCGGAATCTAGTATCCGAGCACCAACGCGTAAACGTTAGGTGCGCAAAATTGGAGAGCGAGAACCAGCAGTTCGCCAAGCTGCTTAAAACGAGCAAGAAAACTTGCGAGAGTCTCGATAGCAAGATGGAGAAGCAGCGACCGGAGACGAAGAAGCTCCGCGAGGATCTCGAGAAAACGAGGACCGAGCTGGCGGACACGAAGAAGGAGTTGGCAGACACAAAGAGGGAGCTTGCGGAATCACTGGATCGCAACCAGAAGGCCTCTTCCTCATTGCGCAGTAATTTCAAGTCACTCGGCGACTGTCACGACAAGACGGTTGCACGACTTTCGAACGTCGAAAAGCGGGCTACCGCTATCGAGAGCTCGCTCAGTAAAACCGTTGAAAACGCGGAGGGGCCCAATATATCTGCCCGTTCCGGATCCCGGAATCCCACGCCTGCTTCCGAGAGGGTTATGGCGGATATAACGGAGAGAGTGCGTCATGCCACCACCGAAGCAACGGCGCAGTTGACCGTCGATCTCAGGTCCATAAACGAGACTGTCCAAAGTCACCAAGCTCTTCTTAGCGAGTTTGAGCCCGGCGAGCTGGACAAACTATGGTGGACGCTGCCGGAAGTCAAGCAGAAGAACGACGCACTGAGAGAACAGGTGTCCACCTTGCTGCAGCAGGTATCTGCACTGGAGAAGCTTCAGAACGACCCCGCAAAGGAGGTCCAGGAAGCTAACCAAAGCGTATCGGCCTGGGCATCGGGGGAAGCAGTTACGTCCGCCGTGTCCAGAACATCAACCCCGTCATCGGGCCTAGACGGTTCTCGTCCAGTAACCGAAAGTGAGATAATTCGCACGGTGAATGACGCCGTCAAGCACGTTCAGAATTTAAAGAAGGCGCAGGACGGCGTAATCCAGTGGATAGGACGTACTCTTGACGATGTCCGATCCCAAGGCGAGGCTGACAAGAAAGCCACGGTAGAAGAGATCGCGTCTATCAAAAGCCGCTTAGACCTTCTCAAGAAGAGTGCGGCGGGAAGTAAGAGCACTGGCAACGATGCCGACACCACCAACGCTGCGATAGTCACGATAACCGACCGGGTGTCAACGGTTGAGAGGGACCAGGGCGAGATTAAATACTCGCTGCGGTCACTCACCGTGCAGTTCAACGACCTGAACAGCTTCGTCAGGAATAAGTACCCCGTACTGTCGGACAGGCTGGACGGCATGCAGGAACTTTTTGCAGCGTTAGACGCTTCTCGCCAGTCGGCAAGCATGCCGTCGCCGTCGGCCAACTCCCTGCCGATCCTCGGCCCGCAGCCTCGGCCCGGCGTGGCGGCCCAGCCGAGCGAGCCGCAGGACGTCAAGCGGCGCATCAACGGGGCTAACGGGTCGGTGAATAAGCGGCGGCGGACGGAGGCTGGGAACCGGTTGGCGTCCCCAGCTTTTCACGGGGCCGCAGGGCATTAGGACCCCCGTTATTCCGGATGGTCGAGGGCCCTGCGGTGTAGTCCACCTGTGTGTTTTGATGATCCTCTATATAGGACGTTCTCGGTGCAATATTGCGTGTTCCAAGCATGGTTAGGGATACCCAGTGTGGGCAGGTTACCCACGGAGTTAGGGTGTCGGGTGAGCTGCAAGTCGGCAGCTGCGCTCTTTCCAAGGCTGTGGTTCGGCTTACGATAGGGTTAATGTACGCATATGCCGTGATAGTGTGCTTGTTTGAGGAGCAGATGATCATTGGGGTGCGACAGATGTCCGGAAAAAGTGTGTACGGGTGTGAGTGAGAGCCTCTCCAGCTTTGAGGATTCGTATCCTGAGATGGCTTTGAAAAGGCGAAGCAAGTCGTTGACATGGAGGACAAACGGGCCTACGATGACCAACGTCAATCACGAGAGCGAGGCATGTTGCAGTAAGACCGAACGAGGTGAGATAAAAGCAGATCAATTCATACCCCCCTGTGCTACCTTGCTTCAAGCAACAATCCTCGAGCTTTTCCTTGACAACCTTTCTTCGGGTCTCCCTGGACCATAGTCTTATAGCATCCCTCGAACGATGATCCTCGAGCCTTCTTTACACGTGCAGCTTTAGAGATAGCCAAAGCAAAAGACTTGGAATGAGACAAGAGTGAGTGAGCCAAGATCTGATTCTGACTCCCCTGGCCTTCGGCTCCAATTATACCGGCCTCTTTCATGGCTTCCCGCGAAGTTCTCTTTTTCCCCCTTGCCGCCACAGCCAGTGGATTGCTTTCGAATGACAACCAGAAACTTCCACTTACATGTCAGATATCTTATGCTAGCTTCGGAAGGATATAGGTATTCTTGCCTTCCACGTGGCTTTTTTTGGCCTTTCCTTGACATCTTGACTTCGTCGCCTTTGTGTCCGTTCTCCATGTTCTCAGATACTGCGTTTATATCGCATCGAAGCTATTCATGAACCTCGGAGATATCCTCCAGCCGAATTGTCAGGCATCCCATGCCAACAAAAAGGACAGGACCGATGTACCTACCACTCAAATACGGTCCCCCACCTCCTTCTTGACAGGAACCCCATTGCCATCCTCCTCCTTCTTGTGTTCGGTCTTTGCCACAGCCTTGCGCTTCTTCTTTGGCGACTCGCACATATCGGTATCGGACCCCACGGTGGCCTTGCTAGCCTTGGGGTGTTCCCTTACTCGCTTTCTCGGAGTCGAAGTGGCCGAGGAGTTGGCTGGCTTCGTAGGAGTCTCCTCCCCACGCTTCTTGATGATCTGCTTCCAGATCCGGTGCGAAAAATGCTGGCTAGACTTATGTCAGGCGGAGTTCTTCGAAATCGAACTTGATGCCGGTGAGATACAGCGTGATGAGGAGCAGGGCGAGCTGAAAGGAGAACAGATTATGACCGCAAAAGCGTGTGACGAGGGAGCAAAAAGAGAAGAGAAGAGACATACTACATGGCCGAGGCCGAGAAATCGTACCCCCACTCCACCATGGTGGCTTGTACATTCTCCCACTTTGGAGATGGCTTGCTTCCGCAATCAGACATGGCCATGGCGACGAGGAGATCGCGGTCCGCCTCTACGGTCCAGGTGGATTTGCCGGGCATCTTTGATATAAACTGTCAGTTTCGTCATCAAACAATGATGTTCCTGAAGAAAGATGATTGCAGTGAGAGATAGGTACTACGACAGGACGTATTGGCGGGAAGCGTTGTGATGGATAGGGATTTAGGAAGAATGCGAGCTGAGGAGAGAGTAATCGGGGAGGTGTGGTGACATAGATGGAAAGAGGGGGCAGACCTTGTTCTTTCAGACGACGAAGTCGAGACCGGATCTGATGGTTGATAGAAATGTGATATTGTTGCTAATATGACGCTCGACTGGATCGAGAGTTCGAAGGTCGAAGTTTGGGTATCCTCGGGACGGCGTGAGTTGTGGCGGCAGGATAATCTCGTTGCAGAGTCTGCAAATGTAATGAATGAGACGAAAGTGACGGAAAACCAGGGAAAGAGCTGTTGGGTGTAGGGTACGATTTTAGGTGTGGAACAAGATAACGAGCCTTGTTCGTTCTCATGTAACAGACGGAGATAAGTCGGCGGGAGCGGTAAGCGGGTAGACACTTGTTGTATAATATAGGTCTTGAGGACTGGACATCACAAAAGGATCGTTTGATGGTTAACGAGTTCGATTTTTTTGACGAAGCATGGAAGGACTGCCTGGCACGATCTTCACTACGGAATAGATTCGGAGAGACGAAAGGAGACAAGGGATATGCTGGAGGAAAGAGCAACCAGCAGGGGCTCCGTAGATTCTATGCCGGAAAGAGCACCGATGCCTGGTTGCCGAAAAGCTGGCTTGGGATTCGAGGATACTTTTACACTTGGCCGTCTTTCAGGGATTGGAAATACGCAGGAAACGAGTATAATGAGCAGTCCTTCTCTTCCTCAGTCGCAACGTGATGGAGAGTTCCGTCAAGCAGGAGGATGTCTGGGGGAGATCCTGTAGACGTTGTATGATGACGGAGGCCCACCAGGGAAGTAGTATCGAATGGGTGTTCTGTCCCAGCTTCATGATGTACCCTAGCTAATAAAGTATGCACTTTTCAGTCCTCACTATCCAACGAAGATTCTAAACGACAGAGATATCCCATCGGTTTGTAGCAACGGGCCGCAACGATCCTCTTCAGCCAGGGTCCCGACTCCTTCTGTGACGCACAGGCTCCGATATGCTCCACGCAAAAGAATAGAAAATAAGAAATAATTGTATACGCCCCTGTATTGTACAAACTTTTGTGTTCCTCGCTAAACTCCGAAGGACGAAACCGTGTGTCACGGCCAATAAGCCAGATCACTACCCTATACTGGTGGCCCTGGGCTGCGTGCTCAATGAACTGCTTCTATGACTCGCTGTACTCGAATCCACTTCCAACCAGAGCGTTAGCAACGGAGCATAATCGCGTAGGAGACCTCGAACTTACCTCGGCGAGGGATATCCATCGGTCGGATTCTCGTGACCCGTGAGAGCCAAGACCGCCTCGTCGTCTAGAGTCTCGTGCGTCTGGTCTTCTTCCAGCCTCCGCCGCTTCGCTGGGTGTTCCTCGGGCTCCTCACTGGCGCCGTGCAGGTCGAGGGATTCATCCGCCTGCTCCTCGACCGGAAGAGATATGGGGGCGGGCATGGGAGTATGGGCGGCACTGGGGGCGCTGACGGGGGTTGAGATAGCGGGCGATGCTTCGTGTTGGGCCGGGGTTATGGTAGTCTCGTGCGTGGGAGGTTGGGGAACGTGGGGAGACGGCTGGTCTTGTTGGGGCTGCTCCTGTAGTTGCTCTGGCGGCGAGAATGATTGCTGCTGGAGTTGCTGCTGAGGTTGTTGCTGCTGCGGTAGGAAGGGCTGTTGAGCTGATTGCTGAGGCAGGGTCTGAGACTGAGGCTGCGGGAAGGACTGCTGCTGGAGATGTTGCGGAGGTTGCTGTTGCTGCGGTGAGAAGGTTTGCTGATGTTGTTGCTGAGGCTGCTGCTGTTGTTGTTGTTGCTGCTGCTGAGGGAAGGACTGTTGCGGCTGTTGTTGCTGGGGAGAGAAGGGCTGTTGCTGCTCGCACTGTTGCGTCGAGAAGGGTTGCTGCGGCGGCGGCGGGAAGGGCTGCTGCTGGAGTTGTTGATGAGGTTGTTGCTGCTCTTGAGGCGCGTAGGGCTGCTGTTGTTGCTGCGAAGGCGGGAAAGGTTGCTCTTGGGCCTGCTGCGGAGGTGGCTGCTGCAGCATCAACTGCTGCAACTGCTGATCGTCCTGGGACTTGGCCTGGGGCTGAGGCTCGCCTTTGGGCGTCTCCTGCGCGCCGGCCGAATTACTGGCGCTCTTTCTCGGCCGGCCGCGGCCGGGCCCGGGGCGCCTGGTGATGGGGTTCAAAGTCGGGTCCATGACTCGTGGGAAGCCTCCCGGAACTACCCCGGCGCTGGCGGCCGCCTTGTGTTGGTTCCGCCTGAGGCCCTGAAAGTGTTGCCTGGGCGGGCTCGGTTAGCTACGATTGCTCTAAGGGCTACGGCGCGCCGGGCTCGATCTGCCCCGTATCACATGGGAGACGACAGCATTCGGCTGGGACGAGATGAACGGCGTGCAAGTGCAGTAAGCAGTAGTGATGGAATCAGGCTGTTGGAGCAAACAAACGAGCATGAGCTCGAGGCTCAACGACATAGAATCGGCCTCTCACATGTACATGAATCTATCGGCGAACCTAAAGACAGCCCGGCGATGGGTACGGGAGGCGGAAACAGCGGAACGCGGAAACACGGCATAAATCCAATCAAGGGCAGCTGATGGAGACTACTTACCGACAACCCTCATTAGTGAAGCCATAGCCCATGGTCCTCATGTGGTTGCCGATGGTCGTCCATTCCGCGCCGCTGATGATACCAATGGCCTTGACCGACAGGATCGTGAAAAAGAGGTCCCGGTCGGCGCGGTCGTTCCAGTTCTTGTTCATCGTGACGGGCGATCAAAGCGCTATCGAGCGGTCCGAGATAAACGGCGACTGGGTCCCAAAGGTCGTGAGAGGTACCTCGTAGTCAGCAAGCTGCAGGATGGGATGGAAAGTTAATTTGAAAGCGATAGAGAGGACGCAGAGGTAGCTCGATATCGCGGGGCGGGCGGGTGGAGATGGAAAGTGATAAAGGAGTATCTTCGCTCTAGGCAATTGCGGCGAGAAATTGGTAGGGTTGGGACAAGGCCACAGGTCACCTTCCGATGGGACATTAGTGCGTGAACCTGGGTCCGGCAGCGGGGTGATGACAGCTGATGGAGACTTACAGTGCAGGTTGCACATGAAGCACATAGTTGCCTGCTTGCTTCTTTCCAACCTCAATCTCCAGGCACCAGGCAGCAACTCGCGAGACCCGCCTTCCTGCCGCTCACGTGAATACGTGAGATATTGGCACCATGGCCACCCCCGCTTAGCGTCGCGGAAACGCGTCGCTCAACCACGTCCTTCATCCCACCATCACCCCTTACCATCCTTCAGGAGCCCCAACCCGCCCATAAAGTTTCAAATTGTCATCATAATCAATCCAAAGATATCATAAATAATGTCGTACAATTTTATTCCGTGAAATTTCGACGAGTAGAGCCCAAGAACCGTCTGATTCGGCCACTGCGGTGCGCGGGGCAACGGCGCAAAAAGGACCCGATACGGACAGGCTTTTTCTTGTCCACATGCAGCGAGCCCTTAAAAGGAGCAAATCTACTTCCTGCCAAGGCATCAGAGACAAACAACCCTGCGCATGATGTGCAAATGGTGCCGATGAGTTTGCCCCGAATTGGCTGGTGGGCAGCGTGGCTCGGAAACCCGCATTCGACCATGAGGCCAGCAACGGCGAATGCGGTGGGCTCGCGACGCGGAATACACCTTTCTCCCGAGATAAAGTTGCGACCTAAACCCAATACTGAGAGCTGGATCGAATAGCCCGTGTTGATTGCGTCGGAATAGAGGCGGTCACTTGGGGGCTGCATATCCGAGACTACCGGGCTCGCCAGCTCAAAAACGACCGCATGTGGAACGGTACGGGGATCCGAAACAGCTCGCCCCGCCGTTTCCTGTTGGAGCTCGACAGTCCAAATTAGCGCTGCATGTCGTGACTCATTCTCGGGACGCCTCGTTTTCGCAGATCTGAGCTTTTTACGGTCGCGGGCTGCAGGTCTGCTGCGCTGCGGAGGGGCGGGTGATACCAGCTTTCCCGCGGATGGAACCCCACCTGAACAAAAGTCACTCGGCTTCCGCAACCCAACTCGACTTCGCCACCCCAATTCGTCGACCTCGGCGGCGGTGATGGCGGTATTTCGCAGGGATCCCTACGCCCCATTTCAAATTATCGAGTTCATCGCAAGAAGCCAATAGTGCTGATCCGATCCAAGTTCCTGACCCCCCCACACCACCGATACAACGTGGGGCTCGATGCGCCAATCCTCCAAGCTCACCTCCAACTTCCATCCATCCCGCGCCACAAGACACCCCTGGTATCAGCTCTCATCCCCGGGCTCCGGTCTCCATCCTATCCCATCAAGGCCCCATGTCAGCTTCGGAAGGTGCCGTATCCCTGTCGGGCTAGTACAAGAAAAGACATGCGTCCCGTCTTCTTGTCCTGCATATCGACGCTACCATGCGTTGCTTATCCCCAGCGATGTGGTATCTTATCCCTTGCGGGCCTTAAAATATGTTTGGGGCTTCTCTTTACCCCTTTTGTCCTTCCTCCATCATCTCTCCGTCGCCCTGCCAAACTGCCTTTGGCGTTTTTCCTGTCACAAAAGGAAAGCGCAAGACCCTTGTTCCTTTCCTATTGCAAAGGAGACTCTCGTCAAAAAACCGCAAATCGAGAGAGACTTACAAGAGCTTAAACTACATTGTATTGAGCAAAGCAGCCGTGTCACGCTGATGCCTTGTACTGCCTCGCTTCCGAACGTCGATATCATCTAATTCAACTCGTTCTCCTCATCTCTTCCCTCCTTCTTTATCCGATAAAAGCGAGTCGAGCAATAAAGAGGCTCGGTCACCGGTAGAGTCAAAACCAGCGTTCCAATCCAACAACTAGACCCGCCATCCCCGCTTGACAGAGTTAACGGCTTCCATATAACTCCTCACCTCTTCCTCACTAGGTATAACGGATTCTCTCTCAGGTCAGCCTCTGAACATCATATCTTCTAGAGGTCAAAAATTAACAGTTGCACAGTGACGACCTTTACCTCTACGAATACGACCATTTCTCCCAAGAACTCTCGCCGACTCTTCTTTACTCGATAAATCGACTATTGGATCCCAAAAAACTCCTCAATCTTCTTCCATCACCGACCGCCTGAACGCCGAAACATCCCTCTACGAAGCCCGTCTTAACATCCCATACTCCATAATGTCCGCCAACGACAATCAAATGACACGGTTCCTCTTCGCCATCCTCCGGCAAAAGTGCCTCAAGGATGTAAGTCCTGGCCCTCACGTGTCCCTCCCCTTTCCTCCCCCTTCCTCATTCGCCACCACATACTAATCTGGCCTCTTTCCCGCAACAGATCGACTGGAACAAAGTAGCCAAGGACCCCATCCTCTCCCAGCCCATAACAAACGGCCACGCCGCCCGTATGCGCTACTCCCGCTTCAAGTCCGCCATGTTAGGCCTCGAGCCCCAGAAGCGCGCTGCCAAGAACGGTATTACAAAGCCTCGCTCAAAAGCAAAGAAGGAAGCCAGGGCCAAGCAAGAAGTGGCCGTGAAGTCGGAGCACCAGGACACGAAGCTGTCGCTCGGCGTTAAAAGGGAGGTGTCGCCACAAATACACAGAATGGTAAAGCAGGAGCAACGTCCGGTGTTTCAAGCGCAGTTTACACCTGTTTCGATGACGGATTCGCCTACGGACCTAGGAAATCGGCTCATGACGCCGTGTAGCGAGGAGGCCCTTGGCGGGAGCCCTGGGCTCGTCATGACACCTGTCACGGATTTCCTCGGCGGAGCACAGACATTCGATATGGATCACTGCACTCACGAGCATGTCGGACAAGACGGTTGGGCGGACCCGCCTCTGTTCTCGGCCTTCGACGCTGCATACAATATGGAGGGGTATGGGGGCGGGATGTGCGAGCACCAGATGGGGAATGCGCCTGAGCATGTGCTGCAGGGGCACGAAGGAATGGGGCACCACGACAATGTGCACGAGTTCTCGGACGGGCTACTGGAGGCGGAGGGCTCATCTATTAACGTGAAGACGGAGCCTTGGGATTCCAGATTGGTGTGAGGGTTTAGGATTTTGGTGGAGGGTAAGCAATCGCGGTAATGGGCTTTGGGTTACACCAAAGAGTGGTGTTTAACGGTAAAAAGGTTGCTCGGAGTGCTTCTGTTTTGGAGCCCGCGCCACTCTCTAGTCGAAAGCGGGCCGGATATCTTGCTTCCATCGAAGGGTGGCCATGATGAACATTCGACGATTCTTATGGTTTACACAAGATTAGTTATTGGCGTAACGGAGGATTCCGTATTGCTTGCGAAATCTCGGTTATGGGGCTAGCGGGCCATTGTATGATGAGAGCTAAGTTGCAAATAAATGACTCCGCTTTGCCTTTTGCTTCTCTGCAATGTTCCTCTTACTTTCACCAAGGGCCTTGGCGTTCAGGTTTATGGGTAATTCTTTACGACCCTGGCATGTGTCTAGAAGCTCGGGTGTTAGAGTCACGATCCCTCAACCACTCGCGGACAAGGGATCGCATATCATAGGAGCAGAGAAACACGTACTTATTGATCCCAGAAGACTCAAAACTGGTATACTTCTCTCAGTATCGTACATTATAGACACCACCATCCATGATCCTCACTTTTGAAAACACCCCATCCACATAATCCCGCCTCAAACAGCGGCCACATCCTCTCCCTCCGCACCACCATTTCCCACATTCTCCTGCTCCGCCTTCTCATCTTTCTCAGTCTTCTTTCCCCTGGAAGCCCTCTTCTTCACTACCTTCCCGAGAGAACCAACCCCGCCCTTCGTCGGCGAACCATCTTGCCCGCCGAACGAGTGCTTGGCTTGACGCTCCCTCGGCGACCTTGTCCCAGTCGGCGTTGAGCCTCGTTTTGGAGTTGCGGAGGACGGCCTTGATGAAGGCGAGTTCGACGGGGGTGAAGTCCTTGGTGGCTTCCTTGTCTTTAGTGGCCATGGTGATCTGATGGTCTCTGACTAGCAAGTGTAGGTGTGGTAGAGAGGTAAGACGGACTTACTTTCGGTGGGATAGCCGGTATGATGTTGAGATTTTGCAGTTTGGGCTTCAAAGAATGGTCTTGGAAGGCGTAGACTGGGCCTTCTACTAGTATATACGGTGACCCAAGTCGAGTGACCCAGCTGCCATACTTGCTAGAGAAATGAAGCTCGTCGCTGTGTGGTGGCAGGCAGTTGCGAGGTTTCGGAGAAGCCTGGATGGTAGTAGGAGAGAGGTTGGATGCTTTTACCTGTCGGTGTCAGAAAAACGGTCCTGAAGTAGGTAGAGAGGGTGCGTGAGATCATGTTTCTCCTTCCCAGGTACGTAGGCCTTGGAGTGCAAAGACCTCTCTGCAGAGATGTAATGTCTCGGGTGAGTGTTTGGGGACGTTGGATATATTCGCCACACCCTTAAAACAGCTTTTAAACCATGACGAAAATGTGTTGTCGAGGACTTTGAGTAGAAGACAGAGTCAGTGAGCTTATAAGACTGGTCCGTTGGTGCCCCGAGGAATACACACTCTTCGTGGTAGGAGCCCACCTTGTTCTTCTCGGCATTCACCTCGCGCTTCTTACACCAACGCTCCTGTCATCTCTAGAAAAGGGCCTCAGCGTTATGTTGCTCCTTCCATATTCCAAGGCCTTCTGCCTCGTGCCCTGCAGCCCGGACAACACGGTCTATTCTTCGTATCTTGATTCACACTCACACTAGACTTTCAGCTCTCTTCTGCATTTTCACACATCAACCTTGTTAACCGGATATCCACGTCCTTCACTTACCAGAAGCTTCAATCCTGCCTCTGCCATATCTCCTTCTTGAAGCATCCTCATACTAGCCGGCTGCAGACTCCTCAACCAAATTGGTAAGTCGAGTTTTCCCCGTCTCGGGTCATACCACCTCGGTCTGCTCTTTCCGTTTTGAAAATTCAGTTCCTTTTCACCTCTTCCCCCCAGAGAATTTAGCACCTGCTCTGCCTCGTCTTCCAACTTCTATCTTCCCTGATCTCGTCCACTGCCTCGCTCAGCAGACTCCATCATAACTCTCTATATCTGTCTTCGAGAACCCTGATTACAGAGTCTCCATCGTCTCGATCTCTACAATTAACACCAGGTCTCTTTACCACCTCCAAGTTGGCGTTTCGCTCCGCTGACTAGGTACAGCACGGCTTCGGAGCACGCCCCGACTCCCACTTGCGTCAAAAACACTTTCTGTAAACATCTTACTACTTGCTCGCCCTTCCAGTTGTGTCGAAACTTGGTAGTCACTGGCCCAACCCACGGTATCACCCCGACAAGCGACCACGAGCGACCACTGCACAAACCTCAAGGATCCAAGTCACCCGTAGGAAGGAACAGACACCATGTCAGTATCTTTTCTGTACCAGATAGATCGTGGTCTTGGCTAACCTGGAAACAAGTCCAAATGGCTCAGCCTGCCGAGACCGAGGGTAAGAACTTTAGCCAGTCCGAGACGCGCTTCATGAATGCTTTCTTCACCAACATCAAGTCGAAACCCGACGTCGACTGGGGCCAAGTGGCCATCGATGCCAGCCTCAAAGGCGCCCGCTGCGCGCGCGACCGCTACCGCCAGATCCTGGCCAAGCACAACTGCACCGGCTCTTCGTCGGCCACCTCCTCGCCCCGCAAGAAGCAGACCAGCGTCGAGAAGGGCGATGGCGGCACCCCTGTCAAGGTTACCAAGCGGGCCCCCAGGAAGAAGGTGGTTAGGAAGAAGGAGGAGGAGGGTGAGGATACTGACGGGAATGAGGAGGGGGAGGGAGTTGCTCCGGCCAAGGCTGTAAAAAAGAGGGTCCCCAGGAAGAAGGCTGCCAAGAAGGACGAAGATGAGAAGAAGGGTGGTAGTGAGGAGGGTGAGAAGGTCAAAGATGAGATTAATAACGATGATCCTGATACTTCTTGAAGAGGGGGCTTGCTTGTTTTGTGGAGATGGCGAGATGGAAGGGGACCTGAAACCGGAGGACGAACATGTAACTGAGGTACTGAGGATTTGAGGTCAACATTATGTTTGTGCTCACGAGACGATCACAGAGATGGATGGACGTAACTCTGCTCAGTTAAAATGAAGGCTTAGTATCAGAATCAAGCCGCTATTCTACTTTGATCTGCTGACATCGTGACGCTGGCGCTCGTGCTAGTTCAGATCCACTCGGGCTCTACTACTTACTTTTATCCTAAAAGAAAGACTGCCTCCCAAAGATTGAGGCGTGTGACGGGCCTGGCCGAGTCTGGATGTCCTGCCGGGGCTCCTGTCATCTCGGAATGGGTGAGCTGCCTACTTGGCTGGGTTGATGCTCGCTATTATTGTTCATTCCCTACCGTCCCTCACTACTCAGTTCATCTTTCTTCCCTTCTCTAGTATCTCTGCCTTTGCGTCCGACTATGTAGAGTATTCCTGCAGTGACTCCCGGGAAGGTCACGGAGTAGGTGAACGATGAGTGAGGCCCACATCGGAGGTGCTGCCCCACCTTCCGGAAGTGCCCCGAACCCAGCTGAATGAGCAAGAGGTTATCCTGGTGTGCATGAAGACCGATTCCGCACTCCCGTTCCAGTGACGGGTCTGTAATTTGACATCACCATTGTTCGAGCCCGCCCTCGATAATAGCCGCATCAATGGACTACTACGCACCCACTACATTCTCTAGTTCCAGTAGCTGCTATTCAAGATCCAGGGCTCACATCAATGAATGGAGAGTAATTGAGATTGTATTGTCGTGCTATCCAAGCCCACATCTGACCCCGGCTGCCCTGCTATCGTCATGGCGTCCTCGAGCCTTTGCCCTTTGCATTCCTCTGCATTCCAGCTTGCACTCACGATATCCCAAGCTTCATACGTCAAGTGGATCATGAGGCAAAGTCTTACAGAAACTGGTAAGTCGTGCCCGTTGCTCCAGTATGAAGGATGTGCCAACCTGATGATAGTGCCATTACCTGCCTGCCCACCCGCTGTTATCAAGGGTCGTTGACGATATGGGGTCGCCGAACAAGTCGAGAGTCGGGGTTACCGACACGGCACTCGATGGATACGCATCATTGGAGAGGGTCATTTCCGAGAGCCCTAGGTCGACTAGCAGCTCGTCTACCAGCACAGCTTTCACCGAAAGAACCTACGTGGACCCAAGGGACACCCGTTCTTCGATTATCCCCCCCCCGGGAGCATTCGTCGACATGGGCAACGTAAAGTATGCCACCGCGGAGATCAAAGCCATGGCAGACGCGGTTACACAAGCCCGCAACACAAGCGAACTCCCGCCGACACAGTCTCTCGCCGTCGACGCCCAGGCCATAATCGAGGACTACACCTTTCTTGCGCAGCTCCGCCTTGCGAGGGGCGACCCGGCGCTCCCGCCACCGGAAGGGTACACGCGCCTCCGCGTGGAAGCGGCGCGCCGCATTCGGGAGCGCGACGCACGGCTTGGGGACCAGGAGTGTAAGCGGGCGGCAGCCGAGAGGGTAGAAGGGTATCTGAGGGTTGTGGGACAGGAGCGGGAATACTATGATCTGGCAAAGTCCACTGCAAAGCGCAGGAGCGGGGATGGGGTGGCGAGCGAGGGAGCGGAAGGAATTGTGGATGAGATCACGGCGGTTGTGTATAGGAAGGTTCTTGATGGATCAGAGGGTCTGAGGGGTACTGTTGGGCAGACTGGAATGACGGCGGGCGCGTTGGGCTCGACGGCGGATATCCTTGATGCGGTTGCGGGTTCCGTGGGAAGAACCTCGAGAACTCTGGACACCACTACTCCGAGCCTTGACACAACCTCAATCACTCTCAACCCGACAGCCACCAACCTTGAAGATGCCCTCGGCGCAATGGCAACCCAGATCAGCACCCTTGGCTCCCAGCTTCTGGCCCTCACCGACACCTTACAAACCCGGCGCGCGGCGCCCGATACTCTCACCTCTCCACTCGCCGCCCACAAACCAAACACCTGTCTTGGCCTTCCCCAGACGGCCAACATCGAGGATACGGTGAGGAAGGAAGTGGGAAACGCACTCCGAGAGGCCAAGATCCAGGCCGGGGCGCCGTGTTCACCACACAGCTATGGGCTCTTGGGTGCCGACGGCGGATCGTCGTCAATGACGGATACGTCTTGGGACTCTCACTCGGGCTCCGCCTCTGACGATGCCGCAGCGAAAGAAAAGAGGGAGAGCCGGACACGGAGCCGGCGAGACTCGGAGAAAAGGACGCGGCGAGCAGGGAAGTACCTGAGGATCGTCGTCGATCGGATCCTGCGGTAGTTGGCGAGTTCACTTCGATTTCTGCGTCTGGGATAGGCACTTGTTGCTCCCCGTACAGGGAGGGGATAAGGTTTCCCGAACAATTGGCGGAGTCGAGTTCAGGATGGAGTCGGATAGGGGCTGCAGCTTGAATGCGTCTTTACTTCGTCTTCGACCAAGTGTATGTTAGCTGTATCTTTAGTTCTGGTTTAACAGAGGCAATCCGAGAACCTACGAACATGTCTTTATTTCACTCGTCAGTCGCATGCCAAAGTGCCAAGTGCAACCAATGCACAAGTGGATCTCATTGAGCGTTTATCTCAGAGGCTACATCAGCACCATCATACACGGAATACAACGATCGGCTTTTGGAAATAGCACTGGACACAATAGCAAGGCCACAAACGTTTTAAAGCTCGTCATCGGACTCAGTATCGCTCTCTTCTTTAGGAGCCGGCTTCGGAGTCGACTTCGATCTCGTGCTCCTCGTCGCAAACGGCAGCTCGCGCTTCGGAGGCGGTGCTTCGGCCTTCTTCTCCCCTCCCGCCCCAGGCCCCTCCCCTCCCTTTGGAGATCGGGTAGCGGCGCTCGTAGCCGGAGGTTCCTCGTCCTCATCCTCACTGGCAGTAACGTCCCCGTCAGACCCCTCCGTCGTCCGATCCTCCTCCGAGCCCTGCGCCGGAGGTCCGTTCGACTCATCCACCTCCATCGCCTCAAACTCTCCCTCCGAGTCCTCCGCAGGCGTTATAGTCTTCCTCTTCGACCGCCTCGAAGGCTTAGGCGCATGGCCCTTCACCTCTTCCTCAATCTTGACATCAGGGCTGCGCCCTTCCGTCGCCGCGACCTCCATCTCTGCCTGCGGAGAGCGGGCCTCTGGCGCAGCGGCGAGTAGGCGCTGCTGCTCGCGGATCTTGACCTTCTTCTCGTTGAGGAGGTCGCGGAATTTCTCCATTAGGCCGGCCTCGTCGGCCTTTTTGGCGTCGATGAACTCGTTGAGCTGAGTCTGGAGGTCCTCGACCTCCTTCTCTAGCTTCGCGGCCCGGTTGGTTTCCCGTACAAGGGATTCCCTGGAGGCTTCGTGGGCTAGTACGGATGCGCCGCACCATTCTACGACGTCGATTGGTTCTTCTTCTTTGTAACGGAGTGTTATGTCCCCGAGGTGTTTCTGCCGGGAAGCTTTAGAGAATGATGGCGAAGAAATGTGCGCATCGGTGACTTACTGTTATTCCCTGAACACTACGGCGTACCTCGATGGTAAGGTGCGACGGCGGGTCATCGGCACCTTTTCCTTCCTCAACCTTGGCCGTCGCTTGGACGCCTGCCGGGGCGTTCTGAGAAAAGAGTGACACCAGGATCTCCTCCCACTCGTCATCCGGACACGAATGCTTCAGACTTGATATTCTGTCTTGACGCACTATGAAGGACGTCAGCCGTTAGCTTCCTCCGGATTATGGACGTGATGCATGCGCAATTTGCCGCATGCACATGGCTATCGGGATCCCAAACCCGCGGGATTAGAATAGCGCCGGGACAGAGTGTGTTGCGTACTTACAAGTGGTGACAAATGGGGAAAAGCCGTCGGTTCCGACCAGTTTGAGGTCGAGCGGGTGGCGGCCGGTCGATGCGGCCTGGACTAGGACGAATGCCGACTTCTTTCGCGTTTGGGGGAACCGTAAGATCACCTGCGTGGGCGCCATCTTCTCCAGGCCTAGGGAGAATGATGTGATGGCTCAAGCAGTCTTGGACTGCTGGCCAATCTCGTCCTCTCCGAGGCGATGATGTGGAACGGAACTATGGTCGAGTTAGGATGCTAGTATATTGGCAACCAACGGCCCGAGCCTGAGAGGTACAGTCATTATCGAGGGCGGCATGGCGGCACGCGGGAGTGCCTTCGAAGCGCAGTGTGCCGGTGATGTCAAACGAATGACACAAGGGCGCACAGCGGAAGCGACAGAGGCGTGGTACTGTAAGGGAGCTGGATTGCTTACAGGGGACAACACTCCCGGAAGGAAGGACCAGGGCGGGTGGACGGAGAGATCATGAAAAAGACGGCTATCCCGAGAGCTCGGCAGTCCGGTTGCGGGTAAGAGTAGCCTGGCAAAAACCTGGCCTGGATATTATACGTTTCCGTGTTATCGCGTCTGGCAGGCAGCAGCAGCCTGTGGGTCGTATTTGAAGAGTAAGGCGGAGCCTCAAACTTTGGGACGCCGACGGTTGGATTAGGGTAGCCGAGCGCTTATATACATTGGGAGCACTTGCAGTGGCTTCATCAAGGGGTTGACGGGCAAAGGTTTATACAGTAGTAGTTGACGCGGGTGAGTACTCTCGGATCGTGGAAGTGAAGCCCGTCAGCGATGTTGCCTACAGTGACTTTGGGGCACAGCTCGTGCCAGCTGGGAGCAGTTGGTCGACCATGGCCGGTCATCATAGACGGTAGCGCCTTGCCTCACCGATCCCTCTGCCAACGAGCCTGTCTCGCAGCTTCAACGGTCGCACTCTGCAGGTCTGCAACACCGGCGCTGCGGGCCATGCACGAGATGCGTCTTGGTATGGGCCTAGTAAAGTGCGGGCAGCAGTGAGCGGATCGATCATGTGGTACACGTCATCGAATTCAGGGCTCTCCATCCCAAATTCTGCCCCGTTTCGGATGGGTAGCTTGCAATTTGCACATCCAAGCGGTGCCGCGCCAACACAAAGTCTGACTTCATCATTTTCCCACGGCCTACCCCTAGATCCCCACGCGATTCCACGCGTCAAGGACGTGTCTTTCGCGGGATACGCCGTCCTCTCGAGACAGTGATAGGCCGGATGAGCATAGTCACGTGGCTACATCGTCCTCCTGAACAGTGTCGGCACTTTTCAGGGAACGGTAGTCAGGTCCCATCGGCCCTTTGCCAGCCACCCCTGAAAACGCACAGCTCCCAGCCTCCACGATCCCCCGCGATGCACTTGCATGGGGCAGGGCGGGCTGGTGTTGGACAAAGCACGAGAGCCTGGCAGAGGCCGCATTACTCCATGCTTCGGATCCTCCTCTTGCAGCCCTTCCGCTCCGCTCCTTCTCAGAAGCCCCTGAGCCGATCTTTTCCTCCGTATCCTCTTCTTTATTTTGACATCTAATCTTGGTATTTGTTTCTTTGGGCACTCTGTCTCGTCGAACTGCGGAGCTCGATCGCTGTTTGGACGCTGACACTGTCTCCCGCACGGTATCCAAGACATTGCACGCCTACTCCCGCCCGCCATACCCCCCGTTCCTGCCAACCGTTGCAAGGGCCTCCACCCAACCCTCGTTCTTTCGCAAAACCTCTTGTCGCATTCGTTCACCAGCCTCAATCGCACACCAGCCCTCGATCGAACCGGAACCCACCACCACCACCACCACCACCACCACCACCGCTGTCTCGCTGTCGACTCGCTCTTCCACGTTCCAGGTCCGGCTAGTCCGTTTGCTCGACCCTCATCGCACTTGGCTGCAGGAGGATGCCGCACGGAATGGAGTTCAGTTGGTATTGAATATGCATTCATACCACTACTGATTTCTTTTCCCGATCGGTCTCTCCTGCTTAACGCCGAGATACAAACATACGCGATCCGCAATACCATAGCAATACAGGCGTGGAGGGTACAACCGACTCCAGTCTTTTCGATCTCCAGCCCCTCGATACCCCTCCCGTCACCATGGAGCCTCTTCGATTGATACCACGGCAACCCGCCGACCGTGAACCCGAGATCGAAAATTGGGACGACGACGACTTCTTCGTGGACGATGGCGACGATCTTACCTTCCGTAGCTCTGCTGTTGGTAACAACCAGCCGCCCTCACGGCGCGACTCTATATCTTCCCACAGATCTATGCGCTCGGAGCTAGAGTCGCTACCCGAGGAGGACCGACAAGTCCACGTACCGGACGACGATGAGAAATCCACCATGAATGCCATCTCTGCCGCGGCCAACATGGGCATTCCCCTACCTAAGAATGTGCCTTCCTCGGCTCTTGTTGGTGGCACTATCAAACGACTAGGCGGCCGGAAAATCAAGCGGGCCATTGAAGACGACTGGGACGCCGATTTGGAACTGCCCGAGCCTGGAAAGCCGCTGGCTATGAAGCCGCGAGATGGATCCAATTTCCCGGACAGTATCCGCCAAGTGAGCAGCGGCTCGGTCCAGCTCAGTCCCACCGGCTCCAAAAAGCAGCCGCCCCCGGTCATCCACCAGGATACCACTGACCGACATCAGGCGGGTCCAGCCTCCTCGGGCGCGTTCAATCTTGACAAATTCCGGGATGACGATGACGACGACTTCTTCGGGGACGGGTCAGCAACTATCAAAGTGTCCAAGACACAAGGGCGTGGCAGGCCGGGTCCCCTGCTCACGTCGCCCACTCCACAGGAGCAACAAAGATCCTTGCCTCAGGTTGACGACGATCTCGAACAGGACCTCGAGCTACCGTCCGACGGAAAACTGAGACTGTCAACTAGGAGGGACATCCCGAAAACGCCGGCCGTGGCTTTTGATGACGTCGATTGGGGCGAAGGAAGCCTTGGGACCAGATATGGTGGGACGAGGAGGGACGGAATATCTAACCGCAGCTCGTCTGCCTCTGCTCTCAGCCCGAGCATCGCGAGCTCCATCACCGCTGAGAGTGAAGACGAAACATTCGACGGTCTCATCCTCCCTCCCGGTCCCGTCAACTTCGAGCAGAGACTCAAACTGCGTAGAAGGAGCCGATCGCATGAGCGCATCGTCGAGGAGGAACCGGACTCGCAATCAAAGAAGCTTCAAGAAGCAGAGGAGGACAAGGAGGATTTCTGCGCCGGTCTTGATATTGGCGACGCGGCTGTCTTCGACTCTCGGAAATTGAGTCTCCACCGGAATATCAAAGTTAAGGATACCCGGCCTGACAGTCCGTCCCGGCCAAAAGCATCAGCCTCCATCACCTTCACCAACAAGCCCGTCCCACAGCAACTGTCCCGGCTTCCGCGTCTCAGCCATGACCGTACCCAGTCTTCCCTAGAGCCAGTCTCTGAAAGTGGTGGCCCGATCATCTCCCGTCCTCGCCGCTCACAATCCCGCATGGGGCATTCTGCCCAGTCTTCTGTCTCGAGCTTTACGGGCCCGACCACGCCTGTTTCATCCCAGTCAATGCCACAGGGGACACCCCGAAGAGGGTCTCGGGATGTTGCGGCGAAGACTTCCGCTGCGCCCCTCAGAACCGAACCTACAACTACTAACTCACAGCTGCTGAGGCTCAAGCGCTCAATGCCGGCAATGAAGCCGCCTCAGTCTCCGGCGAAGACGACAACTGGCCGATTTGAAAGACCTCCGTCGCGAACTGATACGGGCCGGGTCCCATCTGGCTTCAGGCCAAAGACGCCAGTGGAACGTACGAGACAGGAGGCTGGCTATTCGACTATACCTCGGAGACAGCCACCGCCATTCCTTCCGGCGGGGTCGTCACAGTCACATCACGCCACGGCCAAAAGCGGGCGACCCTTCAGACGCCATGATTCTGAACACTCTATCGATTTCCGCCCAGGGTCCCGCACCGTGTCTCGGTCAGCCATACGCTCGCCTAGCCCGCGTCGCGTACGGGCAAGCGAGAAGGTCACGGACACCAACTACCGTCAGCTCAACAGGCCCCGCCATCAGCGGACATTTGGGGTCGGGAATGAGCTGGATGGCTTCGACGACTTGCCTATATCGAGGGATACAGAAGACCGTTACGTGAAACAGCCCGTGGCCAAGGAACTCAAGACGTCCGCGAGGACCCGGACTTACCAGACTGTGGTTCCCGAGAGGACCGTTGGGACGTCACCGGTCTCCCCCTTCTCGACCGCCAGGCCGGAGTATACGCCCAGTTTTGCTCGGGATACCGCCGCCAGCAGAATCGCGCGTGAGACGTCGATAGCCCAACGCACCCCCACTCAGGGTTCGTTGGCGCCCCTGACCACTCAGCGAGTTGCGCAGCTATCCTCCCGGGGTAACCTCAATTCGAACGTGTCGCACGGCTCGATGCGGTCGAAGAAACGCCCGAAGAAGCAGCCGCAGCTCAAGCCGCATCTGATCTCTAATCTGAATTCTTCCAAGGACACGAAGAGTATGTGCCTGTACCTGCCACAATACATTTCGGCCGCTAGGTGTACCCCTGAGTCGTGACTGACCTGATGCAGCTGTCAATGGAATGGTCTACAATCCCACCACTTTCCGATGGGAGGGCAATGAGAACGCTCTTAGTGCTTTCGACCCACCGGCGTCATCGCCGTCGACGGCGTCCATGTCACCCCACATGACCCGAGAGAAGGAGAACGCGACGCCGCGCCCCGCGCTCATAACCAACATTAGCTCGACTAAGGGGGTGCAGGTAGTCGGCGAAATGATGTTTGACCCCCAGAACATGTGCTGGCTGAAAATCGGTGCCTCGACGAAGCCAGTCTCTGAAACGGGCGACCCCCTCGAGGGGTTCACCGGGATCGAGGACGATGAGGATGTGTTCAAGGATATCCCTGATCTCGAGGAGAGCGCAGTGGGTTCGAACGACGGCGGACAGGGTCGCGCTAGCGATATTCGGGACGACTGGCTGGTCGGCGAGGAGTTCGATGTTGGACCCGAGTTCATTCGCCGACAGCGCGAGGAGGAGGAGCGGTGGAGAAAGAAGTGCGAAGTGTGGCTCTCGGGGGGCGAGCGGGACCACGAGGCGTGGAGATGGACGATCCGGGAACTCGTCTCCGGCGACGCGAGTCTCTGAGTGAGGTTGTTGGGCCGTTTTACTTTTTTCTACCTTTATCACTGCCACCCTGGATACGACGATATGACGACTTACGCCCTGGATGTCCTTAATGATGGCTTCCCTACTAACGACATACATACCGAGCACCTAATGCTTCCTACCCGCCAACCTGTACATTCGATTCGGTGGGTAGAGATGTACTTTTTTGAAAGATGATAGCGCGCGGGATGGCGAACATCACCGCTACGTGGATCTCCGGCATGGCATCTCAGTGTTATCCGGGCCCGATCCGCCATGCCCGCTGCGCAATGACAAGGAGCCGGAAGCGAAGGGGCCGAGACACAGGACGTGGAGGAAGGTGACAGGCTTGCGTTGAATTACAAGCTTACGGCGCCCTGGTTTTAATGCTTTTCATGATCTTTTCATTTCTTTCTTCCCATGCTCCCAGCGTGGCTCTGTCTTTAATAATCTATGAGTAACGGCCGAAACAAGCGGGAGGAGAAAATGGGGGAGGGAGTGGACGGTTTCCTACGATGACGATGACACGGTTCTGCATGTTTATTTCTCTTTGCTGGTATGGTCCATAGGGCAGGTGTATTTTTAGGGACGGTAGCTGATGGAGAAGGAAAAAAAAGGAGCTTGAGAAATATGGGTATCGGTATGCGGAGTGTCTGATGGGTGCCGTGTGAGTGCAAGCGTGAGTGCGGGTAGTTAGGGGACGAGTTAGGATGCGCGTCATGAGCGCATCGTTGTCGTGTACCTGGTAGGGATGGCGTTCTGCCGCGCGTAATCATTATATGTAAGCCGCGGAAGACCCAGCCCTGTCAGTCATGGTCTGACCGGTCAGATTAGGCGCGAGACGTGGGTTTTCAAGGATGCATGTATGTCTAAAGCCGGGGGTGCCCACTTGTAGATTGTCATCCGACAGCGCCAGTCGCAGGACCTTGTGTGTGCGCGCGGAGCTTTCGAGCGGCTTTGGGCAGCGCAGACATAATTAGGGGCTCTACTCAAGGTATTTGTAGACGGATAGACGGATTGTTAGCTGGGGAGCCTTTGTTTATCCCCCAGTATGGCGCTATTCTGCCTTCATTACGAGCTCGACGTAATGGACCGTCTTAGCGCAGTCGCGATCCGCTAGCCAAGAGTGAAAACGGGCCCAGCCGGCGAATAGCTTCACCCGAGCTTGGCCGGCCCCTGAAGCTCACTTGGCCGATACTTGGAGCTCCGGGCCGTCACGTGCGCCATCTCACCGGCAACGCGGGTATCCCCCCCACCACGCAAGATGCCTGCCCCCCGCCAGTACCTTGGTTGCTTAGAGGAGGGGCGCCATGTCAGCGGCGGCAGCCGATGGGGCCTCCCTCCCCCTTCCCTATCCTGATGCCTGTCCAATACCCCCGCCTCCAATTTCCTCACCCCCATTCGCACAAAGACAACAAAGGCCTCGCCATCTCTCTCCCCTTCTCTCCCTCTTCTCCCGACTTCGCAACGTAACGTGCCACTACTCTTTTTTTGCTCCTCTCACCCCCTCCACAAGGAGTTTGCCGGTAAGCTTTTGGTGGTGCCCCGATTTCTAGGGAGTTGGGGTGTCTTCGATTTACCCCGCCATCTGCCGCGCAAGACGAACGACGAGAGCCCGGGGCTGACGATGCTCTTTTAAATCTTGTAGCTCGAGCCTCTCCCTATCTAGCAACAGTTGAATTGGAATCTGTGATTCCCCCCTCGTCGGTACAATGGTGAGTTTGTTCCTTCTCTAACGGCTGCTTCCCGCCCGAGACACGTTCGCTAACTGATCGATGTAGTCTCAGTCAGGGTTCGTCATTTCCTAACCCACCGCATACCGCGACCCCCCGAACCCCCAGCACCCGAGTGAACAAGTCCCAACAGGGACCACCTCGACTGCCACCTGCCCCCCTCCCCCCCCCCCAAATAAAAAAAGACACGACCCGCTAACACCCGTCCCCCTTTCCAGAGCGACCGTTGCCCAGGAGTGCATAACCGCCTACAATGACCTGAAGCTCAACAAGAAGCACAAGTACATCATCTTCAAGCTGTCGGACGATAGCAAGCAGATCGTCGTCGAGGACGCTTCGTCGGAGCAGGACTGGGAGGTCTTCCGCGAGAAGCTCATGAACGCCACGTCCAAGAGCAAGACCGTGAGCACCTCACCGCCCCCCTAAGCAGGCGATCCGATATTGCCGACTTAACCCCGCAGGAACCCCCCCCCGCCTCCCCCCTCCCCCCTTCTGGTTCCTGGTGCGGGGCGTGATCTTGGACTTGTAGCTGACACCGCGCAGGGTGCTGTTGGCAAGGGTCCCCGGTACGCCGTCTACGACTTCGAGTACACTCTCGCCACGGGCGAGGGCACCCGGTACGATATATGCCTCCACACGTCACGCGTCGACGACCTATTCTAACTGCCAACCCAACAGGAACAAGATCACCTTCATCGCCTGGTCCCCCGATGATGCCGGCATTCACGTATGCGCCTCTTCCCCCACATCCACCGACATCTTCAAGAAACGGACCCAAACTAACCCTACCATAGGCCAAGATGATCTACGCTTCCTCTAAGGATGCGCTCAAGCGCAGCCTCACTGGCATCGCCTCGGAGCTCCAGGCCAACGACCCGGACGACATCGAGTTCGATTCCATCCTCAAGACCGTCAGCAAGGGCCAGGCCTAAGCGCGCCGTGTTCGTCGAGGTGGAGCTGGCCGTTGAAATCGCCGACAGAGCCCCGGAAGCTGGTATAGTGTCTACGGATGGCTTCGTCGTCGTCTTACCTAGATGGCCGGTTGTGCGGTGTCTGGGGTGCGGCAGGAGTGTAGCGTGGGGTGTTGATCGTGGAAGCTTTCGCGTTTACTGGGTGGAGCGGTATAGGTCGTTGATGACAGTGATGATAATGATTGAGGCGGGATATCTTGTTCGTTCTCACCTGTTTCTTTTCCGAGCACCGTTCTGTCCGTCGTTATATTCTCCAAAAAGTGCGTATCCTCACGGCGCCGTCTCCGAAAGTGTAAACGCTCCGAAGGATCACGACCCGTTCCGATATACGGTTCTAGCATTGCATATTAATAAGGTATAATTCACATGTCTCGGGGTCTCTACTGTGACTTCCTCCCCGGCTCCCACGCGTTCCTAAACACATCGTACAGCTCCCCGGCCTCCTTCTCGTCCTTGACCCTCTGCACCAAGAACCCCCTCAGATCACCCCAGAACTCCTCCGTCTCAACAACCCTCTTCTCCCCCTCACCCTCCGCAGCCTCCGGCGCCGGAACCGGCGCCCTAACGCTCGCGGCGCCCCCCATGACCATGACGCCCATCTCAAGCGCGTCGACCCCCGCCGCGACGTCCTCGTCAGTGAGGAGCTCCTTGAGGATCTTGGAGTCCGGGACGGGCTTCTTCTTGTAGAGGATGCGGAGCTTGGAGGTCGGGATTCCGGAGGCGGTCTCGACGTGGGACTTTAGAGTGTGGATCGAGGTCGTGGGGACCTGCGGGGGGAGGGAGATGTTGAGAGGGGGGTTGCGGAGGGATTTGAGGGTTATGGTTAGGGAGGTTGCGGGGTCGGAGGGGACGGTTGGCTTGGACATCTTCTTGGGCATTTTGGGAAGGATGTGCTGGGGATTGTTAGCTCGTGTTTCTTTCATGCGCGGGTAGGGAAAGGGCGAGTGGGACGGGGGATGGCAGGACACGTACGGCTGGACGCCCCGAGGGAAAGCCACGCGGGTCTTCGACATGGTCGGCGGAGAGCTTCACGGGGCGGGACTCGAGGGCCGAGAGGAAGGCCTTCGCAAAGGTGACTTCCGTCATGGCTGCGGTGTTTGTTGGCCGCTCTGGGAGGACGGATCGACGGTGGATAGCAGTTCTTCTAAGACGGTATCGCAGCGGTCTCGGATGACCTGGTCGAAGTCGGTGGAGTAGATTGCCGCTGGCCTGGCTGTATTCAGGACTGGTTGATGTGGTCGCTTTGGTTGCTGAGCACGTTCGCGATGGAACCCCACAGCTCGGAGGGGGGCTGTGGGGCCCGCGACGTCCGTCACGTGCGATAAGACGATAAGCTATCTTATCGCAACACCGCCCAAAGAAATTTTGGCGGGGAACGGATTTTTTTGCTCTGGAAAATTGCCTGGGATCTCGGAGCGAGTAGTTCGTAGATTTCCCCCAACCATAGGAGATCATACTCTTTTTCCCCCTCCCCCTCTCTTTTCCATATACCCCCATATACCAATCGAGCGTCATATCCGAAAATGGGTGTGGGACGGAGAATTGGGAAGAAGCAGTCGGCCCCCGAGCCGCTGTCGCAAGCGCAGCTCGCGAAGCTGAAGCGGAAAGCCGGGCTCCCGGCCGACGAACCGAGCGAGCCTCCCCAGACGAAGCGCAGGCGGACGGCGAAGCAGCCCGAGAAGAAGCAGCCCGAGAAGAAGCAACCCGAGAAGAAGCAGAATGGCGCGGTGAAGAAGGCAGATGTGGGGAAGAAGTCGAAGAAGGCGCAGCCCGCGGAGGACGAGTTCGCGGACCTAAGCGGCGGAGAGGAGGAGGAGGGCTCGGACTTCTCCGTTGAGCCTCTGGGAGATGATTTCCTGGGGTCTGACGACGGGTCGGTGTACGACTCGGCAGAGGAGGAGCAGGGTGGCAGGCGCCACGTCTTCTCCGAGGATGAGGATGACTCTGACTTTGAGGAGAAGCTGACGGCGGCTAACATCGAGGGTCTCTCGCGGAAGCTGGACGAGCAGACGGCGCGGGAGGAGGCCGACGCGCAGGCTGACATGCAGGAGTCCGCGCTTCAGACCAACATCGCGGGCGAGGAGCCGGGCGTGTTCGACGACGACGAGGATGAACCGGCGCTAAAGTCCAAGGCGCTCCTCGCACCCGACCTTCAGCTTCTGCGGACCCGCATCAACGACAACATCCGGGTCCTCGAGAACTTTGGCGAGCTCTGCGAGGAGGGCCGCTCGCGCGCCGACTACACGACCCAGCTGCTCAAGGACATCTGCGACTACTACGGCTACTCCTCGTACCTCGCCGAGAAGCTCTTCAACCTCTTCACGCCGCGCGAGGCGTTCGAGTTCTTCGAGGCCAACGAGAAGCCCCGTCCCGTCGTCATCCGCACCAACACGCTCCGCACGCAGCGCCGTGACCTCGCGCAGGCCCTCATCAACCGCGGCGTGACGCTCGAGCCCGTCGGCAAGTGGTCCAAGGTCGGCCTGCAGATCTTCGACTCCAACGTGCCCATCGGCGCGACGCCCGAGTACGTCTCGGGTCACTACATCCTGCAGGCGGCGTCGTCGTTCCTGCCCGTCATGGCGCTGGGTCCTCGCGAGGGCGAGCGCGCGCTCGACATGGCGGCTGCGCCCGGTGGAAAGACGACGTACATGGCTGCCATGATGCGGAACACGGGCATGGTGGTCGCCAACGATCCCAGCAAGGACCGTGCGCGGAGTCTCGTTGCGAACGTTTACCGTCTCGGTGCGCAGAACGTCATGGTGAGCAACCACGATGCGCGGGAGTTCCCCAAGGCCCTCGGCCTCCTCTTCGATCGTGTGCTTCTTGACGCGCCGTGCTCCGGTACCGGCGTCATCTCCAAGGACCCGAACGTCAAGACGAACAAGACGGAGAGGGACTTCATGGTCCTCCCGCACACGCAGAAGCAGCTTCTTCTCTCGGCCATCGATTCGGTCCGCTTCGATGGCAAGGGCGACGCCGGCGTGGTGGTGTACTCGACCTGCTCCGTGACGGTGGAGGAGAACGAGCAGGTGGTGCAGTACGCGCTCAACAAGCGGCCCAACGTGCGCCTCGTGGAGACGGGGCTGCCGTTCGGTAAGGAGGGCTTCACCAAGTTCAGGGGCAAGAGGTTCGACCCGGCCATGTCCATGACGAGGAGGTACTACCCTCACACGTACAACGTCGACGGCTTCTACGTCGCCAAGCTGAAGAAGATTGCGCCGGACGGCACCGTGCCTAGCAAGTCTGCCGGGAGAGACACGGGCAGCGGCGAGGCGGTTGACAAGACGCCCATCGTGGAGGAGGAGGCCGAGGAGGCTAGTGATGACTTTGGGGGCTTCGACGACGCCGAGGATAAGGAGTATATGGAGAAGGGGCAGAGGAACGCGATGCGGAGGAGGGGCCTGGATCCGAAAGCGAGGAAGGGGGCCAAGGGGAAGGACGGGAAGGACGGAAAGGAGGAGAAGAAGGAGAAGAAGGGGAAGAAGGGGAAGAACTAAGTTTGGAGCGGGGCATTTGTTTGCGAGTACGGTATTTCTTCATCTGTATGAGGGCGGTGTCTATCTACTTAATGCTTCGAGTCGCTGGCGTTTTTGCGAATGGACTGAAGAACGTATGAAGCTGGTGCTTCCGCCCGGAGTAGGTGGTGTATGCGGAGATGCACTTGGGTGCACACATCTGAGTCGCGCGGACCATGGTGGCACTGTTGGAACGGTTTGCCGAGTCTGTCTCCCAGTACGTCCTCTTGAAGCACTTGAATATACGGCATCTCCCTACAGTCACATCAAAGATGAAGAGCAATTTCGTGCGCTGAAATTCGAGGTCCTTTTACATTTTGATATGTCTAGAGTACAGTACAGTACAGTACACGCAAAAAGAGCAATCAATTACATCGTACAACCCATGCAACCCAGATTCCGTGATATCCCCCGGACTGTCAACAGTCCGGGAGAACGAAGGGCCGGCGGGGTAAGAGGAGAGCGGAGATTTGTGGAAGCAAAAAGCAGAACGGCAACCACGACGACTCCGGAAGTTGGCCCCCCTTTTGATCAAAACACCGAGCCATGCTCCCTCCCATGTTCCCGTGCCCGCCCTTCGCGGACCGAGGCGCAACACTCATAGTACACGTTCAGCATGAACGACACACCCCTTCACTTCCTTACATCATACCGCCCATGCCACCCATGCCGCCCATGCCGCCCATGGGAGGGCCGCCGGCGCCCTTTTCCTCGGGGGCGTCGACGATGGCAACCTCGGAGGTGCCGAGCAGCGAGGCGACGCCGCTGGCATCAACGAGACCGGTCCTGACGACCTTGAAGGGGTCGAGAATACCGGCCTGGATCATGTCAACGTACTCGCCCTTGGCGCTGTCGAAGCCCTTGTTGAACTCGCCGGCGTACTCGTCCATGAGCTTGCCAACGACGACGGCGCCCTCGAGGCCGGCGTTCTTGACAATGGACTTGGCGGGCTGGGTGATGGCGTTCTTGACGATGCTGACACCGAGCTGCTGGTCGAAGTTGTCGGGCTTGGCCGAGAGCTGGGCAGCGGCCTTGAGAAGAGCGGTGCCACCACCGGGGAGGATGCCCTCCTCGACGGCAGCGCGGGTGGCGTTGAGGGCGTCGACGAAGCGGTCCTTCTTCTCGCCGACCTCGACCTCGGAGGTGCCGCCGACCTTGATGACGGCAACACCGCCCGAGAGCTTAGCGAGACGCTCCTGGAGCTTCTCCTTCTCGTACTCCGAGGTGGTGGGGTCAGCCATGACGCCGCGGATCTGCTCGCAGCGCTGGGCGATGGCGTCCTTGCTGCCCTCACCGTTGAGGATGATGGTGTCCTCCTTGGTGATGGTGATGGAGCCGGTCGTGCCGAGCATGTCGGGGGTGGCCTTCTCCAGCTTGACGTCGAGCTCCTCGCTGAAGACGGTGGCGTTGGTCAGGATGCCGAGGTCACCGAGGATAGACTTGCGGTTGTCACCGAAGCCGGGGGCCTTGACGGCAGCGACCTGGAGCTGGCCGCGGAGCTTGTTGAGAATGCACACGGCGAGAGCCTCACCCTCAATGTCCTCGGCGATGATGACGAGGGGGCGGCGGAGCTGGGTAGAGGCCTCAAGGGCGGGGATGATGTCCTGGACGGCGGAGATCTTCTTCTCGGAGAGGAGGATCAGGGGCTTCTCGAACTCGACCTTCTGCGACTTGGTGTCGGTGATGAAGTAGGGCGAGACGTAGCCGCGGTCGAAGCGCATGCCCTCGGTCACCTCCATCTCGTCGGTGAGCGTCTTGCCCTCCTTGACGGTGATGACGCCCTCCTTGCCGACCTTCTCCATGGCGTTGGCAATCAGGTCGCCAATGTGCTTGTCGCCGTTGGCGCTGATGGTGGCGACCTGGGCGATCTCGGCGCTGGTGGTGATGTCCCTCTTGTTCTTCTGGAGGTACTCGACGACGTCGTCAACGGCGGCCTGGATGCCGCGGCGGAGGTCCATGGGGTTGCAGCCGGCGGCGACGTTCTTGACCGTCTCGGAGAAGATGGCCCTCGCGAGGACGGTGGCGGTGGTGGTACCGTCACCGGCGACCTCGTTGGTCTTGCCAGCGACGTCCTGTATTAGCTTGGCGCCGAGGTTCTCGAACTTGTCCTGGAGAGAGATGGCCTTGGCGACGGTGACACCATCTATGCAAACCACCTGATTAGCTCATCGATTCAACAAGGGGGGCCAGGGGCCGTTCGTTTCGGACGCACCCTTGGTGATCTTGGGCGAGCCGAAGCTGGACTCGATCAGGACGTTCCGGCCCTTAGGACCGAGGGTGCTGGAGACGGCGCTCGCGAGAGTGTCGACACCGGCGAGGAGCGCGGCGCGGGCCTCGACGCCAAACTTGAGCTCCTAGCAACGGGGGGTTAGCGTCAGTCAACGGAGTGGGCTCCGCGCGTCGGCCTACCTTGTGAGCGAACCGGAGCTGCTGGCCGAGGCCAGCGCCGGAGCGGAACTTGGCCGCGGCGCCGGAGGTGAGGCCGGTCGCCCGGGCACGGGACGAAGTGAGCGCGCGCTGCATTGTGATGGGGTATTAAAGAAAGGGGTATTAAGTACAAGTAAGGACGAGAATGAGAGGAGATGCGGCGACGATCTCGGGATTATATCGTGGAGATGGAGAAGTATGGCGGAGAGGATGGGGAAAGGAGGCGATGGAAACTCGGCGAAGGTAAAAAAAAACTGTCCCGAGAATTGGAGAAGCTTCCATGAAGCACCGGCCGGAAAAAATTGCCGCCCCTGCTCAGCGTTCCGGGCCCCGTCCATTGGTCGGAGCTATGGGAGATCCTCGGCTTACGGCGGCCGATGCGCACCCCAGCAACGGCCTTGTGATTATGTAATCGACGCAGCTCGAAAAGCTCCCCTGAAGCTCCGAAGCACCGGGAGACCATCTTAGACCATCCACAGTTCAGGTCTTGGGGAGGTGTGATCCTCCTGGGGCTCGTCCGTGCCTCTCACATTCATTTTTTTTTTCGGAAACTATGGTTTCTCGTGTCCCGTGACAGATGTCTGACCGCTCTTTTGTGCCCAGCCTATACCGCAACTAGGCTCTGCTTTTGCGGTGGCAGCAGGCAAGCCCCTATACAAAGCCATCCGTCTTGTCAGTGTGTTTGGAAAGTTTCTATGGGCTGCTTTTGCTTTCACGGAGTCCCCGAGTACATTGTACTTGTTGACGGCGCTAATGCTTCTAGTTTTGGCTTACGTTGAAAGCTACGACACTGGGGAAAGTGGGTCTCTGACAACGAAGCGGTGAACTCTTACAAGTATATCATCTCATCTCACAGCAGCCGGCCTGTGGAACAATAATGGAGCCTATGTTGTTGAGCTTGTAGCTCTCGAACATCCCATTCAAACGCGCTCGACACCGATGGTGAGAAGGCGGCCTTGCTTCGAGCATGACTTTCAAGGTCCAACCTCAACATGCCCGGGGACTCCTAAGCCCCAAAAGATTCCAAGGCATTCTGCGGCTCGAGGCTCATCCCGCGCTCACGTCTCGGGATATACCCAGTTCCCATCTCGCCATTCCCTGAAACTTGCCCGATCTTTCGAAATCAGACGCGGATGCCGCAGTAGCACGGGACGGCCGTCGACCACATCTCGGACCCACAACAAATAGAACAGCTCTCTTGACTGCCAATGCCAGAGGGTTTTTTTTTTCCTTCCGTAGAAACAAGACCCCAGTGGGTAACCGAGGCCACCTTCAACTTCAGTGTGTTTCAGTAGCACAGGTAGAACATCAGCCACTGTATAGAGACGCGGAGGGACAGGCATGGCTGGTGTGTGAAGTACGCTCGGGTATGAACTTCATTCACCAGTGACTCCAATTACTCTTCTCCTCGTCCGCGTTACCAACGGGCACCCGAGGGGCTTCGCCGCCGGCATCTGTACCACTGCCTGTACCGTTGTCCACTTTCTCGTCCTCCTGGTCCCCTCCGAGAGACGGGGCCGTTTCGTTGCCGGCATTCGCTCCGTCGCCGGCGGCGTTGCCGGCCAGGGCCTCCTCGAAATTCTTCCTCTGAAGGGAGGGAGGCCCCTCCAGCATACCGGTGCCAAACGCCGGGCCGAATAGACGAGGATCAATGGGGACCGGGGTGTAAGGCGGCGGCGGGTCCGGGACCCGGGGGGGCGTCGGAAGCTGCACGCGGGCTATACCAAGCGGGGGATGTTAGCAAAAGCCGCCGATGGGGCAATTTTTCAAAGTTGCGAGAAATAAGCAAAGACTGTACTCACCACGTCTGGGCGCAGTCAATCCTCCGTCGCCCTGCTGCTTCTGGGACAACTCTCGATTGCAAGGACAGCTCGGTCCGTACTGACACCACTCCCCAAACTGGGGGTAACAGCCAGCGGCACCGTAGTTCGCGGGATCCTAACCCACGACATCGGCCGCATCCGTGCCGGAGTGGTTGCCTGGCATTGTGCCCTTGTTGGGCTCGACTATGAACTCCCTAAGCTGGGTAGTGGCTGGGTCGACGGATTCCAGCAGGGTGAGCCTTTCTTCGAGACTAAGGGTGTCAGTGGTAGGGGTAGGAGGCTATCATCATGTGTGTTAGTATTTTGGAGAAGGTGAGGAGGTGGAGTGAGAGTATTGCAGTGGAAAGAGGTATCTTACCGGGAGGATACCCGTGTTAGTCGAGGCACCACGGCGACTACGGCCATCACGACGACCTGGTCCAGGTCGACGGTTGCCTCCTGGGGCCCTCTTTGAGACCCTGGAGTTCTTTTTGGGTGACATGGCCGTGGGTGATGGTGGAACGAATCCTGGTAAGCAAATGGATACAGAAGCAAAGTGTCCCGTGTAAGAGAAGAGTGCAAGGGATAAACCTCCCGGGTGTTCCGTGAGTGAGAAAACACAACTAGGTGTAGTTAGTAGCCATCTATTACGATTTCCGCATGGACGAAGGCTTATAAGCTGGCGGGCGTGGGACCTGGTGCACCTGTCCATCTGGATACCTAAATAGGGGCAAGGCACCATCTGTCCGCCAGGACGCTAAACTCCACTGTCAAAGACTTGCCTAGGTGATTGAATATCAGATCAAGCATTAGTATCAACGATGCAGTAGGAATCTACTTCTTTTTTGTAGAGCAACTAGTTCTCTCACAGCTCCTTGCACAAAGTGTTCTATCCCAAACCAATCCAAACAAAGCCTCCATCTCACGAGCTGCAGCTGCACTGCAAGGCCCTCACAGCCGCAGGAACATCACTCGTCCACCGCGCCTCCTCCTCCGCATCGCCCTTGTACACAGTTCCCCCAAACTCCTTCGAGTCCCACGTGTCTTCGAAGGGGTGCAGCGACATGTGCATGACCCTCCTCAACACGTCCCTATCACCCTCCTTCTCCACTCGGCGGATGACCTCGTCGAGGATCCATCCCCGGGGGATGAAGCTAGGGTTGACCGCCTTCATGGCCGCCCGCCTCTCGGCGTCTCGCTCCGCCGATACGTCACCGCCCTCGCCCCAGTCCTCAACGATCCGCTGTCGCCAGCCCTCGAGCCACTTCGAGATTTTGTCCCGCGCGTCATCCTCCCGCACAAACTTGACACCCTCCTTGTAGAAGAACACCTCGGCATTAGCCTTCCTCCCCTCGTCCGTCGCGATATCATCCAGCTTGAGGCCGCTCAGCCTCCGGAAGAACAAGTTAAAGTCGAGCTCGAGCTCCTGCATGGTATCCAACAGCGGGCTAAACTGCTTGTCAAAGTCCTCGTCCTTGTACGTCTTCAGTCCCAGGCGCGCGGACATCAGGCGCTTGTACTCCTTCAAGAATGTCGCCTTGTACTCCTCGCCCGCCTGCATGATGAGCTTCTCGGCCCTTCCGACAAGTTCCTTCTCCTGCACTTCCTTGACGCCCTCGTTCACGAAGACGGGGTCATCGACGCCTGCGCCGGAACCCAGAAGCTCCCCAAGTGCCTCACCGAAACGCACGAGGTTCCACCAGATTATGGTGGGCTGGTTCTTGTAGCTGTACCGCAGGCCCATGTCGTCGTGGTTGGGCGTGTAGGACGGGTCGAAGTTGTCCATAAAGGCGAACGGACCGTAGTCGATGGAGAGGCCCATGATGGACGTGTTGTCCGTGTTGAGCACACCGTTCATAAAGCCGTAGGCCTGCCACTTGGCCACCGTCAGCGCGTTGCGCCGCACGACCTCGCGGTACAATCTCGCGAAGCGGTTCTCTTCCGCACCCGGCGGACCCTCGATCTCGTCGGCCTTGACGCCTCTCCGCGGCCCCTCGCCGTCTAGTGGCTTATCAGGGTTCGAGAGCCTCCCAGGGAGAGCCTCCCACCCACCGAGGACATTCTCGGCGACATACGTCGACAGCTTCCGGATCAGCGCCCTGTCGGCCCTAGCCCGCAAGATGTCAAAGGTCCCCAGCCGCACCCAGGACTGTGCGAACCGCGAGACGATGGCGCCGGGTTCCACCCTCTCCCGGATGACACTCGTGCCCCTCAACAGCGTAAGCGAGAGCGCCCTCGTAGTCGGGACGCCCAGCGCGTTCAGCGCCTCGGAGACGACAAACTCCCTGATGCTCGACCGCAGCACAGCCTTCCCGTCGGCGAAGCGCGAGTACGGCGTCAAGCCCGCGCCCTTGAGCTGCAGCTCATACCTCTCGCCGCTCGCGGGGTTCGTCGTCTCGAACAGCGAGATGGCGCGCCCGTCGCCCAGCTGGCCGGCCCACGACCCGAACTGGAACCCGCCGTAGCACTGCGCCCAAGGGTACCCGCCCTCCTTCTTCTCGGCGTCCCACCCCAGCAGCTTGTTCCCCGCCACGACCTGCAGGAACTCGTCCGTCTGCGCGTCGTCGGCGCGGATGCCGAGGTCGCGGAGAGCGGCGGGGCTGACGGCGAGCAGCTCAGGGTCGGAGGCGCCCTCGGGGCGCACCCAGGTGTAGAGGGCGCCGCGGACCTGGCGGGGGCCGATCTGGTCGCGCGGGGTGTCGTGGGAGGCGGCGGGGGTGGGGAAGAGCGAGTCGTTGGGGAGGGAGTCCGTGAAGGTCCAGGACTTGGGGAGGTCGGCGAGGGAGGCGCCCTCGTTGGGGCCCGGCCGTGGGCCGTTGGAGGCGGCACTTGTGGTCATGCCGGCGGTAAGCGGGAGCCGTTTACCGAGGGGACGGCGAGCAAGACTGGTTTGTACGATGCGCTTCGGGAGGGAGGAGCGAAACATAGATACCGCCTGATTATGGTTATGGGGAGAGCCAGGACGCGGGCATATGCGTGTGTTGAGATGGAGAGGTAGTGATCTCGGGGGCATATTCCGGCGTGAGATGCGGCGGCGGCGGCTTTAATTCCGAAGTCGCGGGCGAATATGATGCAGCGATGATTAATGTGGAAGGAGCTCCGCGATATGTCGCCGGCATCTTATTCATCGCCATAGCGTTGTCGGATCTGACGTCATTACAGTATCCGACAATCCGGCGAGCAATTGGTCAGCCCAGAGGGAAACTGATATTCTTTCTTTCCTTCTCATATGGCAAAGAGAGTCCTCGCCACTTGAGCTCACCTCCGAGAGAGGCTGCAGTGTAAGCGGATCCAGATAGTTGGTGGTGCCCAGACGGCGGCTTGCATGTAGCAATTACCTTGCGGGTCCCAATATCATAGCGCCATGTGCCAATATGCCACAGCAGCAATTCTCGCCGTCACGCTTGCAGTAGTAGCACCAAACCTGAAATTTCATCCCCAGATCCACCAAACGAACAGGCTCAAAACATGACAAAAAGGCCGCATAGAGACATATCCGAGGGGCCCCGCACGGATGCGGAGAAGAAGCATAAGCGCCGGCGGTCCGGGTCGGAGCAGGGGCCGCAGTCTTGGTCTGACGCGGTAGAGCTTCTGAAAGCTCACTCGAGCGAGCTGCTCGACTGCATCCAGGCTCTCGGCGGGAACAAGTCGGAGATAACCGCCGATGACGTGCAGGCCAGACTCGGTCCTCTGAGCAGGATGCTGCTCCCGGCGTTCCAGACACTGGCTGGTGACGAAGCGGCTACGGCAACCGGCGATAAACCAGTGAGATTCGGCGCGGCACAGGAAACCTGCGTCTCAGTGCTGACGAACTCCAAGGACAATGATGAAGGCGCGTCAAGCCTAAGGCCGCCAAACGGTGGGGAGCAACAGCCTCCTAAGAAACTGGCACCTCCTTCCGGCGGGACCTCGTCTTCACGGGGCCTAGAATTCATCGACCCGATGCTCATTACCCCCTGGACCGTCGATGACATCTCCACCACGCTCCCGCCGCTGCCCCCAGCAGACCCCCAGCTCGCCGACGCCGCCTTCCGCCACCAAGCCCTTAGCACCGCCAGTGAGCTCGCCTACGACCGCCTTGAGTGGATCGGCGACGCGAATCTCTATCTCCTGTCCACTTACTTCATATTCTCCACCTTTGGCGGCCTCGACCCGGGCAAGTCGTCGCAGATGCGTGAGCTCCTCGTGCGTAACCAAACGCTCGCCTCGTACTTCCGCGAGTACGGCCTCGAGTCTCGCGCCAAGGTCCCCTCCTTTATCCGGCTAGGGCAAGGCAAGGACGGCGTAAAGGTGCAGGGCGACATGTTCGAGGCCTACGTGGCGGCCGTGATCCTCTCGGACCACGAGCACGGACCGGCGCGCGCCGTGGCGTGGCTCAAGGCGCTGTGGGCGCGCACCATCGCGGACGACATCCGGCGCGCGGGGCAGCGGCCCGAGACGCAGCGCGTGCAGGAGATGGGGCACGACAGGACGGCCGACGAGGGCGCGACGGCCAAGCTGCGGCTTAACCAGGCGCTGCGGGTACCCGGCGTGGAGCTGATCTACGAGGACGTGCCGACGAAGCAGAAGAACAAGCACAACAAGTCGCCCATGTTTTCTGTCAAGCTATTCTTGAAGGGATGGGGTGAGCAGAAGAAGGAGCTGGGGTGGGGCACTGGGGTGTCGAAGAAGGAGGCTGGGCAGAAGGCGGCGATGATGGCGCTCGCGAATAAGAAGCTGATGGCGGTGTATGTCGCGAGGAAGCAGGCGTATGTGGACGGCATGGCTGAGAGCGCGGGGGCTTCTAAGCCCAAGGAGGGGTGAATAAGGGAGCTGCGGATATAGATGCGGACGGATTTGGTGTCAAATGTAAGAGAGGAGATACCCAGGTTCACCAAAAATAATTAGGCACGCTGCACGCCTCCTTCTCAACGCCGCGTCTATCTGCGCAGTGGCGTAACGTCGCACTTTCCAAGGTCATAATGTATGTAGAAGGAGCGTTCGGTAAAGCGAGTGGGTGTGCAACACGGTAGCTGGGCCGTGTGCTGTAGGCAAGCCGTTTGGCTGACGGTTACGTAGTGCCAGGGGTCGCGACCACCGCTGCCAGGTACCGACCGGCCTAACCACCCACCCCCGGAACCGCGGACGCCGAGGTAAACCCAACGCGCCCGCACCCCCAAGCGAAATACATCTGATCCCCCGGTTCCACCAAACGCCCCATATAACCCCGTCTCGTCTCCGGTCCCCGCAAGACGAGGGCGGCCCCGGATTCCACTACCGCCCTTGGCTCTCACTTGCTTTTGATTGCTGCCTTCTCGGCGGTTCTGTTTGGGATAATTGTGTTGCGTCGGCGAACGATATCCCTCCGCGAAACTAGGAACGCCTCCGGAATAGGAACCCGAGCGGCGGCACGAAGATACCGAGGCCCCGCTAGGCCTGCCGATACCGCGAGTCGACACGCGATGCGACATCTCTCCGAGTAGTTCCCGTACATACAATCCGAGACAGCATACCAGAAATATAATCCCACAGATAGACCTCCCCCAGCCCAACCAGCCTATTCTTCTAAAATGGCTGATTCAGTGGGTACGTTCCATCCCATCACCGCCTCCCTCCTCCCTCGTCCAAGGGCTAACACCGCGTTCCTCCAGACCGAGTCTTCGTCCATGCGCTCAGCACCGTGAAGCGCATCCCCAAGACGGGCGCGATGCGTCCGCCGCCCTCGGAGCGCCTCCGGCTGTACGGGCTCTACAAGCAGGCGATGGAGGGCGACGTAGACGGCGTGATGGAGCGCCCGACGCCCGCGGGGCTGGGGCTGCGCGGGGATGACCTGCAGCGCGAGAGGGACAAGTGGGATGCGTGGAACTCGCAGAGGGGCTTGACGAAGACGGAGGCTAAGAGGAGGTATATCGAGACGTTGCTGGAGACGATGCACCGGCATGCATCGACCGGGTAAAGTGTCCTTTCTACTCTGTCATTGGTCCCCCGGGGGGCCATCGGAGAGGGACTTTAAAAAAAGGCTAACGTCGAATGATTCTGCTAGGGATGCGATGGAACTCGTCTCGGAGCTCGAGTTCGTCTGGACACAGGTCAAGAACAACACCCCGAGCCTCTCGTCCTCGCCCTCAAAATCCCAGGGCGAAAAGGTCGTCCAGTCGGCCGAAGGCCCCATGAAGGTCCTAAGCCCCATGAGCGAGCAAGATGAGGCGGAGCGCGAGTCCCGCCGGCGGTTCGAGATCGACGACGACGACGGCGGCGGGGACGGCGCCGCGCCGGGGCCCAGGTGGTCCAAGAGGGTAGAGCGCGCGCTGGTCAAGCTCTCGACCGAGGTCGCGGCACTGCGCGAGCAAATTGCGACGGGGAGGGAGTGGAGGTATAAGAGGGAGATGAGCTGGCGGGCATGGGCGGCGAGGGTGTTCTGGGCAGTGGTGAAGCATCTTGTTGTGGATCTCATAGGACTGGGGTTCGTGCTGATATGGATGCGGAAAAGAAAGGATAGGCGGTTGGAGGACTTGGTGAGGGCGGCGGTGAGGCTGGGGAGGGAGTATGTGAGGAGCGTGCTGCCGGCAAGGTGAGGACGTGAGGCCTGGTTATGCCTATGGGGGTGCTGCGAATACCCCTGACGTCGCGGGACGCGGAGCTATCGACATCATCACGTTTCGCGTATTCGAACACCTATCGGACACCCTACTGGCCAGGGGCGTGAGCACTCATCATCGAGCTCGTCGCCTATGTCCCGAGAAGTGCACACATATGCCGCATCGGCTCCCGATCCGACACGAGGGTTAGCAGCGTGGCCATACGCCGCTGCCTTTCTTCCTCTACTACACATGAACACACATCACGAACCCTAGATCTACCATTCTGTTGAAGAGGATGCGGCGATGATGGCTTGTATCGATGAGGTGGACAAAGAGCCTTGGGGAGGGGAAGGGCTCGTTGGGTGCCTTCGCCATCGGTTCTGCTTGAGCGAGTAAGTCCATGGGACTTGGAAGTCGATGCGTGAATGGATTCCATCATGCTGGTGGCGGTTGGCTGCTATGCGGCCTTGTATATGTGTCTCGATACATACAATACATTGATACTTATAGATAATTGAGGATCCGTGCTGGTTGGCCAAGGCTCTCCGGGACAGGGGGCAAAACAGGCAGGAGCGCCACCAGTCCGGACTGCAGTTCGTCCTGCCGTTTTGACCCCCGATCAGCAGCCTACGTTGCCTGAAAAAAGCAGGTTTGATGCCACGCAAAGAACCACTGATACATGGCAGCTCCGAAGTCTTTCCTTCCGACACAAATATGGCCTCCACCTCATTCGCATTCCTCTCTTATATTATATCCGCCGGATCTCAGCTGCCAACCCCACCGTCACTGAACCAGAAGATTGACTGCTGTTAGAAACGAAGATGGCCGGTATTCCACACCGATATGGAGCGGTGAACCACGGGCAGAGGTACGGAAGTACTACCCTCAGGCGGTTGACCCTATGAAAGCTAACATGTTGGTGTTGAGATAGAGGCGGCGCCGGTCTTACTGAGTATGAACGACGACTGAAACCACAGAGTCATGTAAGGTCAGCGTAAGTATCCCTCCAGTGTATCTAAACCAACAAGGCGCTATTCCCTAAATGCTGTGTTGCTGTCAGTTTTTCTCCACTTGCGCGGCCGTCCGAACTCTTGACATTCCACCAACCTCATCTGGGGCGTCTGTCTCATTGATGTGAGCTGCAAGCTCCCACGAGGGAAACCGTTCCGCAAGTTTTGCTTCTGGCTATCTTCTGCCCTCCCAACTGTACCCCGTCTTCTTCTTCTTGCTATCTGCTATCGCATCCCCCGTCAAGATGGATCCCGTGGAGTCTGGCCAGGGCCATTTCAACTCCCCCATCCAGGAACTGATACCCATGGCCCCCAGCATATTCGTCCCCCTCGCGACGGACCTCACAGCGCCTCTCGAAAACAAGCCCAACAACAACATCCAGCGGATCGAGCAGACGATGCGCAACGTCGATGAGCACACCGCCAAGGTCAAGGCGAACCTCGTGCAGATCATGGCGCAGGAGAAGCGCGCGCTCATGACTGAGGCCAAGGAGTTCGAGCGAGCCAACCCGGGCAGCAGGAAGGTCCCCGTCGGCATCACGGGCGAGGAGATCGACCTCGTGGCGCGCGCCCTCGAGGCCCCCGCCGTCCCCGGAAGGGACTACAACACGGGTACCTCGCCCGAGCCCGACTTCGACTCGTTCAGGCCGTGCCAATCGATGAGGGAGGAGTGCAGCCGCCGCGTACAGGCTCTGGTGGAGCAGGCGGTGCTGCAGGTTGAGGCGTACGGGGCGCACATGGAGGAGCTCCAGAACGAGTACAGGCGGTCTATGCAGGCGGAAATTCAGATGCAGGCGGAGGACTCCGAGGGGCCGACGAATGACGACGCCGCGGTGACCCAGGACATTGCCTAGGCGCATGGTTTCGTGTTTTGGGCCGGCTTAGGAGTTTACGGGAATTTGATACCACTTTGTACGATATGGGACGTGTGCTTACGGGGGTAACGAAGGATCCCACGACTACATTCACATCCACAGCCACTCTCTGCTGTCTGGAGATCTCAGTGTTTTAGTGAGAAAGGAGATGTGACGACCGGCGGTAAGAAGCAGAGGTCATCGAGTTTATGGCTCTTCAATGCATCCAATTCGGCGTCAAACTATTACTCTTGGACATAAGATAGAGGAGGGCTCGATCGAGAACCGAGCCCCCGCTGTCGCGGGGGGTGGTTCGAGCTCTCCTACAATATATGGCCGTAGTACAATTAACAATTATGTTGAAGAAGAAAAAGAGGGAAAAACAGGCCCGCCCAGAAATTTCGGGCCACTTTTTATCGAGCTTTGCCGGTTGCTGACGGAGCTTTGCGGCCTCAGGCACGCGCGAATTGGCCAATCACGGATGAGGTAATCACCCGCACCCAGAAGTTCTCTCGGATGTGCCTTGTGCTCAAACCACCTCACGACCGACGACAAATCAAAAGAGAGACCCCCCGGGATCCCCCCTCCAGAAGCGACTCTCCGCAACAAGCCCACGCCCCAAATACCCCCATTGTTCTCTCCTTGTATCTCCCCGGGGCGGACACGATGCTACGGCAGACTCTGGCGCGATCGGTCTGGCGGAGCCGCAGGCATGTCGCCGGCGCCTCGAGGGCTTTCTCCGCGACGGCCCAGAGGCCGGCTGAGGTGGAACTCACCGTCGGTACGCCAGCCCGTCCCCCGGATTCTCAATTGAGCTTGAGAGCATTGCTAACGGTCGCTTAGATGGAAAGAAGGTGTCGATCGAAGGTATGGTACCCCCTAGGGTGGCGGAGAGAGCCCGTAGGCTAAATCGTTCGCAGCTGGTTCCGCCCTGATTCAGGCGTGCGAAAAGGCCGGAGCTACGGTCCCCAGGTTCGTCGTTGACCCCGTCCCGTGATGTCCGGATGACAATTTTGTGCTAACGGTTGCCCCTGCAGATATTGTTACCATGAGTATGCCCACCCCCGGTCCCCCGACGCGTACGGCAACAAACAAGAACGAGACAATTTCTAACGGGCGCCGAACAGGAAGCTGATGATTGCCGGAAACTGCCGTATGTGCCTGGTCGAGGTAGAGAGGGCGCCGAAGCCCGTTGCGTCCTGTGCCTGGCCCGTCCAACCCGGCATGGTCGTCAAGACCAACTCGCCCCTCGTCCACAAGGCCCGCGAGGGCGTCATGGAGTTCCTCCTCGCCAACCACCCCCTCGACTGCCCTATTTGCGACCAGGGTGGCGAGTGCGACCTTCAGGACCAGTCCATGCGCTACGGTGCCGACCGCGGCCGCTTCCACGAGGTCGGCGGCAAGCGTGCCGTCGAGGACAAGAACATGGGCCCGCTGATCAAGACGTCGATGAACCGCTGCATCCACTGCACCCGATGCATCCGGTTCGCCAACGACATCGCCGGCGCCCCCGAGCTCGGCTCGACCGGTCGTGGCAACGATCTCCAGATCGGTACGTACCTCGAGAAGAACCTCGATTCCGAGATGTCCGCCAACGTCATCGACCTCTGCCCTGTCGGTGCCCTGACCTCGAAGCCCTACGCCTTCCGCGCCAGGCCCTGGGAGCTCAAGCACACCGAGTCCATCGACGTCCTCGACGGTCTCGGCTCCAACATTCGCGTTGACTCTAGGGGTCTGGAGGTCATGAGGATCCTTCCCAGGCTGAACGACGATGTCAACGAAGAGTGGATCAACGACAAGACCCGGTTCGCCTGCGACGGTCTCAAGACGCAGCGTCTCACCATGCCTCTCATCAAGAGGGAGGGCAAGTTTGAGCCTGCCGACTGGGAGCAGGCTCTCGATGAGATCACGGCTGCCTACCACGCCATCAAGCCCCAGGGCAACGAGTTCAAGGCCATCGCTGGAGAGCTCACCGATGTCGAGTCCATGGTGGTGATGAAGGACATGGCCAACAGGCTAGGGTCTGACAACCTCACTATCGACACTCCTGCTGGCAGCAAGCCCGTCGCCCACGGCGTCGACGTGAGGTCGAACTACCGCTTTAACTCCAAGATCTGGGGTGTTGAGGAGGTCGACTGCATGCTCATCGTCGGTAGCAACACCCGCCACGAGGCTGCCGGCCTCAACGCTCGCATTCGCAAGCAGTGGATCCGGTCTGATCTCGAGATCGGTGTTGTTGGCGAGACCTGGGACTCCACCTTCGGCTTTGAGCACCTCGGTGTCGACCATGCCGCCCTGAAGAAGGCCCTCTCTGGCCCCTTCGGCAAGAAGCTCCAGGCCGCCAAGCGCCCCATGATCGTCGTCGGCTCGGGTGTCACTGATCACCCCGACGCCAAGGCCTTCTACGAGACCATCGGTGCCTTTGTCGACAAGAACGCCAACTTCCAGACCGAGGAGTGGAACGGCTTCAACATCCTCCAGCGTGCGGCGTCGCGCGCCGGCGCATTCGAGGTCGGCTTCGTCCCGCCCTCGGCCGCCGTCGCCGAGACCAAGCCCAAGTTCGTCTGGCTTCTCGGCGCCGACGAGTTCGACCCCGCCGACATCCCCTCCGACGCGTTCGTTGTGTACCAGGGCCACCACGGTGACAAGGGCGCCCAGATCGCTGACGTCATCCTCCCCGGCGCTGCCTACACGGAGAAGGCCGCTACCTACATCAACACGGAGGGCCGCGTCCAGTCGACCCGCGCCGCGACGTCGCTCCCCGGCGCGTCGAGGACGGACTGGAAGATCGTTCGCGCGGCGAGCGAGTTCCTTGGCGTGCACCTCCCGTACGACGACCTCGCGGCCGTGCGGGACCGGATGGCGGAGATCAGCCCCGCCCTCGGAGCCTACGACGTCGTCGAGCCCGTTGCGCTGCCCAAGCTGAGCAAGGTGCAGCTGGTGGATCAGAACAAGGGGTCCAAGCCTAGCGGCCAGGCCCTCTCGAAGGTGATTGACAACTTCTACTTCACCGACGTCATATCAAGAAGGTACGTGACGATGTCCCCTAGCTCTCCTGTACTTTCTATTTTTTTTCTCACAGAAGTACTAACTCCGCACTGTAGCTCCCCTACGATGGCCCGCTGCTCGGCCGCCAAGGCGACGGGTGATCCCCGCACGAACTTCATGGCGCCCGGTATGGAGGAGGACAGGCCCATGGGCCAGATCGCGTACGGCGCGTGAGTGGAAGGGTGAGGTAAAAAGGGGAGTGAGTAGTGTGTACCAAACAGCCTGAGGGTGTGGGGTGGAGTGAGATAGACTGTTTATTTGATGTGCTTGAAGGGTGGAAATGCATTGTACATAATTGTTCTTCTCTAGGTCGGGTAGAACGATGAAGGGGGTAAAGAGATTTTTTTTTGTTCAGGGTATCGCGTTTCTAGGATTTTGCTTCACGGTTGATTGTAGGGTAAGCTTCGAGTGCTTCCAGTAAAACGCCTAGTAACCATTTGAGCTAATCTACGATAGTCCTTTGTTCGTAATGGGAGAGCTCGCTCTGAAGATGTGGCTTTGCGGGAGTCTGATTGTCGTCATCCGAAGCGAGCGACGAATCGGAGGACCGGGATTACTAGCAGGACCCCTGTGGCTCAAAGCGTGGCTTGACATCTCACCAGCCTCATTGACCCACAGTAAACCTTACCATTGAACGCCATCCATTTTCTCGTCTTCGCGTCGCAAGTTGAAACGACTCGGTACGATCTCGGCCACCACAACCGACAAGATGACTGTCCCCAGGGCGAGGCTTCTCGACCTAATGAAGGTGCGCTCTTGATTTCATGGGCTCTTCCCCTATCCTCGTGCCGCACCTACTCCTCTTTCCGCCGCCCGGCCCGTCCCCGACGCCCCTCCCTGCCCCGGGAGACCCGAAATCGCAATCCGAAGCTAACAACCTATAGGCGCAATGCCAGGTTTTCGCGACAGTCTACAACCCCGATGGCCTCCGTCTCGGCAACAAGGTCCTCCGCCAGAGGCTGCGGGGCCCCGCGCTCGCGTCGTACTACCCCCGGCGGAGGGTGACTGTCAAGGATTTGAACTCGGCGTTTGGGCCTGAGGTGGAGACGTGGGATGATGCCGAGCAGGAGCGGTTGGAGCATATCGAGGAGTACGTCTTTCCCCGTCGACTAGGGCTTCCCTGCGGACTCCTTGGATGATGCAATGGGAATGTGGAGGCTGACTGGCTTATAGGGCCCACTCACGAGGAAAGCGCGCGCCGAAGAAGAAGTCTGAGGCTTCGGGTATGTACATTTTCGACCCCTATGAAACAACGGGCTTGGGGAGCTGCTGCTAACCTTTCATAACAGGTGGCGCGAAGAAGAAGAAATGAGGAGCGGGTTGCGACGAACACCAACTTGTATAATAGCGGGGCCATGGGACGATAGACGGGCGAATATATGTATGCATCTTGCCTTTTTGGAGCTTAGAGATGCTATCTCTGAGGTGGATGTTCTCTTTTTCTTGGTTTGGGTGGTATCTTGTTGGTTTGGGGTACTTTGCTGTGACGCAGTGGACGGCTCGTTGCCCATATCCCATCTTGTCCTGTCCCATTTTCGGCTTGCATGTGCATTCGGGAGGGATATGATACTTGGTAATGGCCTCGTCATCTTTGGCCTCTTTATTAACACAGCTGTGGATTTAGGTGTCGGACACCGCGGGGGCCCTTGAATCGGATATACATCTGCGTCAGTACTCAAGGAGATTGCAGTCAGTAGGTGGTTTCTATGTCACCGCAGTTCACGGTCACCCATCACACGTCCCACTCACGTTGAAGATGTTTCATCGTTCTGATTCATAAGTTGAGGGAGGAGACCGGAGCCGAACGGGGCAAAGATGCCTCTCTCCTTCCCCTCCCTCGCTCCTTCCGCTCCTTCCGCTCCGCCTCTACTCGTGCCTTCCCTACGCTCTCCCATCTCACCTTCCTCGGTTTCCCACAGGTGATCCCCCCGTTGCCACCCTCCGGCATTTTAACGCGCCAAACCCCTCCCCCATCCTCTCCAAGCTCCATCGTTCACTCTTTCGAAAGCCAGCAACGGAGACTTGCCGCGGCGAATTCTCCCACGCTGCGTGTCATTTCCACTCAGAGATCTACTTTTGATATTCCCATTACCCCAGTTAGCCCTGCACTCGAAGCCATCTATCCCAGATCCAGGTTTTCGAATCCAACATGGCTGACCAGAACTCATCCTCGCGTACCAACCCGGCTACCATGAGCCGCTCGAGCGAGAGAGGCGCCAAAGGCGATGCCCCGGGAACCATCGGCCCTCGTGTACGGTTTTCATTCAGTCTATCACATCGAGTTTAGGGCGGCATGGTGCCCTCAATTCCCTTCCTACCGTTCCCCGTCACGAAACTTCAAATGCTTCCGCTACTACACCTGACATCAGCTTCCTTTCCAGCGTTTTGTTGTGAACTAGAGTCGACAACGTTATTGGCTGCCTACCCGATTGCTAACATATGACGGACTCATAGAGCACGGGATCCAGCCGACCTGGCGACAACCCAGTCGTAGCCTTGATCACCTCCAGGCTGTCCAACACTCAAGGTGGTGCCAAGGTGAGTTCTTTTTCGAACAATACTCGTCTCCAATCTATTCTATGTACTCTAACATCCGGCACAGTTGGCCAACAATCAGGAAAACATCCCCATCCGAGACTCACCGCCTCTGGACATGATTCTCGCGAGGCTCTCGGAACAGAAAGACGTGTTGGCTCAGCAAAGTGAGACCCTCAAGTCCACTGCCGATGACAGCAAGGCCTATCCTCGCGGTCTAGAACATGCTTCCTCGAGCAGCTCCGTTCCAGTCACACCGGCCACTGACATCTTTCCCTCGACTGGCCCGACAACCCGTCCTGCCAGCACCTCGGTTAACCCGGGAGATGCGGCGTCCGAGGAGGTGCTCCAGCTGAAGCTGAGACTGGCCGAGGCCCAGGCCAAGCTTTCCCGCCTTGGAGACAGAAATGATTCTCAGGGCTTCAAGTCAGAGACAGACCCGGGACAAGGTCAAGCCCTCGGACAGATGCCTACGTTGGCGCACGAGAACATCTGGGTAAATGAGGAGTCTTTCTCTGAATCTGGAGATATTTTAGCCAATATTCCCTCCAACAGGGGCCCATCCGGCGTGATGTTCAACGGGAACTTGAAGGCCCCGGTCCATGGTGTCGGCATTCCTCCGCCGTCCTCCGAGGGTTCCAATTCTAGCTGGTTTGGTTCCCGCGACAGCTTCAACCAGTCTTTCGTGGATGCTGGCAATCCTTATAGTCAGGTGGACGGGTATAGGAACAATGGTCGACTCACTCCGGACACTGACATGTTTTTCCGTCCCCCTGGTGGACGACGTGGCAACAGGTTCGATGGCCGATATGCTTCCCCCGGTCCCTTCAACGGCCCGTATGGTCCCGGTCCGTTCAGCCAGGCGGTCGGCCAGTACGACATGATTCCAAGCCAGGGTAACGGGGGTGCGAGCCTTTTGCCCGGTCCGCAGGGAATTGGAATGGCCGTCTACCCAGGCTACCAACCCCCGGCAATGGGAAGTGGTCTGTCACCTCATGCGACTGAGTTCACTTCAACTTCCACCTGGAAGAATGAGGTAAGTCCCGACGTAACTCACCCTCGGTAGAAGCGGTCTCGGACTAATTATCTGCACAGGCCGTCGCGACTGAAGGTCAAACGTATCTACCCACTACCGAGCCGCTGAACTACCGTCGCCTTCTTGACCGCAATGTCAACTGCAACTGGAAGTACATCGTTGATAAGATTGTTTGCAACAATGACCAGCAGGCATCCATCTTCCTCCAGCAGAAGCTCAAGGTTGGCACGCCCGAGCAGAAATATGACATTGTCGAAGCAATCGTTTCCCAGGCCTATCCCCTGATGGTCAATCGCTTCGGAAACTTCCTTGTCCAGCGCTGCTTTGAGCATGGCACGCCTGAGCAGGTCATCAAAATTGCGGAGGCCATCCGAGGCAATACACTCAGTCTTTCAATGGACCCATTCGGCTGCCACGTCGTCCAGAAGGCATTTGACTCTGTTCCAGAGGAGTACAAGGCGATAATGGTCCACGAGCTTCTGCGACGGATCCCGGAGACTGTGATTCACCGCTATGCGTGTCATGTCTGGCAAAAGCTCTTTGAGCTTCGCTGGACCGACTCCCCTCCCCAGATCATGAAGTATGTCAACGAGGCTCTGCGTGGCATGTGGCATGAGGTTGCCCTTGGCGAGACGGGCAGCTTGGTCGTCCAGAACATCTTCGAGAACTGCCTCGAGGAAGACAAAGTACGTTCCCTGGACGTCTATTGAAGAGGTATAAAGACTAAGGCGTCATGATGCAGCGACCATGCATTGAGGAAGTTCTCGCCAACATCGACATTGTTGCCCACGGGCAGTTTGGCAACTGGTGCATCCAACACGTGTGCGAGCACGGCGCCCCCGCTGACCGCAGCCGTGCCATCGACCACGTCATCCGATATGCTGCCGAGTACAGCACGGATCAGTTCGCCTCCAAAGTTGTCGAGAAGTGCCTGAAAATCGGCGGGCCCGAGTTCCTTGGTCGATACCTGGATCGTGTCTGCGAGGGCCGTCCCGACCGACCGCGCATCCCGCTCATTGACATTGCCAGTGACCAGTACGGCAACTACTTGATTCAGTACATCCTGACCCACGCCAGCCCGCAGCATCGTGACGTTGTGGCTGCTCATATTAGAAAGCACATGGTCTCGCTGCGCGGCTCCAAGTTTGGTTCCCGAGTCGGCATGCTTTGTACCAACCCGGCCAGTGCCACTCGCCCCGGGCCTGCCATGGGACCGGGCATGGGGGGAGGCCGAATGCATCCTGGATCCCGATATGCCGGCCCGGGCTACCGCTAGGGTAGGTCGCGCTAGGGCCTGTCGCCCTCCTCTCTCGGTGACGACCTACCTAATCTAATGGCTGTCACCGACCATGTTTTCGGGCGTCGAAGAGACGCTCGACGAAGACGATGATGCGAGTCCTCGAATGCGCCGCGTTGCAACTTGTTTCCCTTACTGTTACTGACGACGAACACTAAGAAGGACGAGTGATTGGGGGGGGGGAGCAACCATGTTTGTTTTATGACGTTATCATCTTCGACAAAAGTAACCCAGATCAAACATCATCCTACACTCGGCGACTTCTAGATTAGTCGTCTGGAGTGCATTGGACAACATGACGGTTATGGATTTTGCGATATGGACGAGATTGCGGTGGTGCGTTGAAGAGCGTCTTTGACTCCCAGTCTCAGGCGGGCGAAGGGCGATCGAGGTCGACTGGTTTGGCGCGGCGGAGGTGTATTGGGGCGGAAGTAGTGCAGGATGGTCCATCCTCTCTCGACGCGACATCTGTTTTTCTCGATGATATCTTTCATTTGTATCAACTTGTTAGAGCAGCGGAGCCACAAGGCATGGCCGTTTCCTTGTTTCGTCTGTTCGTTTTGGCGAAGCTGGAGGCAGTGTTCCGGATTGTCAGTCGACCGGGCGTGGTTGATGGTTTCTCAGTTGTTCTTAACGAATATGTAGCCGGCAGATTTTATCAGTCGTTAATACATCCTGTCACTTAGGTACGGTTGATGAGTAGGTACGGTGAGTTTGTAATAATCAGTATCGAGTATACGAGGTGGAAGCTGGGTGATCCGTGAACGAGCTGCTCTTGGTTATTGTGGCGTTCAGTGTCAAGTGAAGAAATCTTTATCCACGGTTTCCCACGTCTTCAATTTTCAAACCTGAGCAGGAAGACATTACATCGGAGGATAAATCCTAACGTGGTGTGAACTGCTGTCGTCCTTGGATATCCTCGTCTTCGTAGGCGTGTAGAAGCACAGAACCAAGCCGGGCGTTACAGGCGACTGGGCGCTGCTAGCGCGCCTGGAGTCCCGTGACCTGGCTGGGCGGCCGGCCTAGGTCCGATGCATCGGGGCTATATTGATTTCTCATTCTACGTTATAGCGCGTCCCAAGACGGAATCTCATCGTCTGGAACGGGCTGGAATCTTGCCAAACTTAACAACGATTCGCAACGACGGATTTCCCCTGTGTGGCTCTTGTGAATAAGCAGTGGTGCTAACCAGGCACTCGTACTCTCTCCCTCCTTGGAGGACCCGCGAACGCGCCGCGACGTTTCTTGCTGCAGGAGCTCGCCTCCCTATCGTGCGCACTGCGCGCCATCTCCATGTTATGTCGGACGCGCGGAGGCTCCGAATCAAGACAGCGTATAGCTCTAACGATGTCGTCAAAAGAACGCCGGTCCGTCGAGACACCGGTCCCTCTCCCCCAGCTTCCAGGATTGACATATCGCGCCCTGAACGCGCCAACCTCCACTCCAGACGGCGATGCGCCGTCGAAACAGGCTACACATCGAGCCCCGGAGCCTTCGACGCCGAAGAGACCTAGCTCCCCGGTGAAGTCACCCAAGAACTCCCCGGGCATCGCGGTCATGCTGAAGTCGCCGGCCACGCCGATGCAGTATGAGGAAATCAACGAGCCCGAAGACGAGCTACACACGGCGGACGCCGTCGTCCTCTCGGATCTGAGCCCGCAGTATAAGAAGCGGGTGGCTGCGGCGAGGGAACGCCAGGACAAATCGCCGCCAACACACCCTGCGCCTCCTGCTGCCGTCACGCCCGTACCGCTCCCCAAGGCTGTCGGAATGCCTCGGGCTTCCGAGCCTGAGAAGCACGCGGGTACAGCGGCGCCGGCCAAGTCGAAGAACATGGGGAGGCCCAAGGGGTGGAAGCCCGGCATGTCTTACGCCGACGTGCGGAGGCTGGGGCCCGAGGCCGCGGCGGCGGCCGGGGCCTCTACGCCGGAGCAGCGCTCTGCGACGTCGACGCCCGGCACGACGAAGTCGGGGAACATGGGGAGGCCGAAGGGGTGGAAACCCGGCATGTCCTACGCCGACGTGCGGAACCTGGGCCCCGAGGCCGCGGCGCTAAAGGCGGGCGTGGACCTCTCCAAGGTGCGCGGGAGGGTGCGGGTGAGGAGGGCCGCGGCGCCGGCGCCGGGGACGCAGGCGATCCGGAAGAGGAGGGGGAGGCCGCCGAGGCCGCCGTCGCCTTCGCCGAGGGAGATTTACGAGGGGCTAGGGTCAAGGTTTGTGCCGTTCCTGTGCGAGTGGAGGGGTTGTAGAGCCGAGTTGCACAATCTCGAGACGCTGGGAAGGCATGTGGGGGTTGTGCATTGTGAGGGGGGCCAGGACGCTTGTTTGTGGGGGGGATGCGCGGAGGGGTCCTCGGTGCGGTTCAGGAGCGGGGAGGATCTGGAGGGGCACGTCAAGGAGGCGCACTTGGTTCCGTTTGCGTGGCATGTGGGAGATGGGCCCAAGGTCAGTCTTCCGGGGAACCAGGGGCCGGGGGAGGACGGGGAGCTGCCGGACTATTTGTTCGATGCGGAGGGGAGGCAGGTTACGCCTTCGGTGCGGGACCAGCAGATCGAGGACCTCGCGACGTCGAAAGCCCGGAAGTTGGAGCTGAAGGCTCGGTTGAGGGAGATTTGGGACGCGATGCCGTTTGAGGGGGGGGATAGGGTGGAGGAGAAGGAGCGGGAGAGGACGGTGTCGGCTTTGGGCATCGCGACGTAGTGATAGCGTTTTGGTGTTTTTTTTTTTTTTTTTTTTTTTTTTGGGGGGGGGGGGGGGGGGGGAGAGGTTCAGGTGTGGGTAAGACGGGATGTTTACGGCTTCGGGAATTGCATAGCAGAGTGGACAGTCGCTACTCGCAACACCCTTGGAACGTAACGTCGTCTGCGAATGCGTGACTGTGTCGTGCTCGCCGCGGTATCGTAGGCAGGTATGGAACATGCTGCCATCGTCTAATCGTCAAAGCGTTACTCGTGTTTTCTCGTCGTCACGTCATTTTGTGCACAGCCAAGGATCCGAGCATCCCTGTCCCTATGGTCCGCTCGGGTAAGACGTATGTTTTGCTGCTGCTGCCTGGGGCGAAGCGGCGCGGGATCTTACACGCACGAAACTCACTCACCCACCCACGTCGCAGCTACGATACCATGCCCGCAAGATGTTCTTTCTCCAGGACCGAGCAACCGGCCTTGATGCCCTCCTCCACCGACGGCGGCCCAGCCCCTGGGACCGCTTCCTCTTGCAGCCCTGCCTCTTCCTCGCCTGCAAGCTCTACGCCTGGCGACCGCGCCGCGAACCCCCCTCGGAACCGCTGCCGGTCACGGTCGTTTGCGTCTCCGACACGCACAATACCCAACCCGCCCTCCCGGACGGGGATATCCTGATCCACGCCGGCGACCTGACGCAGTCGGGCACGTACGAGGAGCTCTGCGCCGCGCTGGGGTGGCTCTCGGGGCAGCCTCATCCTGTCAAGGTTGTCGTGGCGGGGAACCACGACATGTTGCTCGACGCGAAGCGGGACGCCACAGGGAATAGGATCGCGTCCACCACGGACCCCTCGAGGTCCCCGGAGGCGCTCCGCGCCGCGCTTCCTTGGGGCGACGTAATCTACCTCCAAAACGAGGAGACGACCGTCACCTGCCCCAACGGCCGGCGCCTAAAGATGTACGGAAGCCCGTGCACACCGCGCTACGGCAACGGGGCGTTCCAGTACCCAGGGCCCGAGGACGTCTGGCGCAGCACGGTCCCGGAGGGCACGGACATACTCGTCACCCACGGTCCCCCGCGGGGCCACCTCGACCTGAACCTGGGGTGCGTCCACCTCCTCCGGGAGCTGTGGCGCGTGGGGCCGCGACTACACGTCTTTGGGCATATCCACGAGGGGGCGGGGGAGGAGGGCGTTGCGGTTGACGGGCTGCTGGGGACGTACGAGGCGACGGTTGTTGATGGCGGGGGCTTGTGGAATCTCGCGAAGACTGCGGCGCGGTTTTCGCAGGCGTGGTTGCTGTTCTTGGTGGGTTGGGGGACGCGGGGCGTGAGGGGAGGGTGGTGCACCTTTGTCAACGCGGCTGTCGTGGGAGGGTTGCGGGACGTCGAGGCGAGAAGGCCTGTCACGGTGGTAGTGTGACGGATCCGGCAAGTCCCCTCTTGGCGACACTGCAAGTCCCTTCCGGAAGCTCCAGAGAACCGGATCTCGGGGGTCGCAAGCAGGGCCGAGAGAGCACGAGCCAAGTGCCCTCTCAAGAGCACCGGACAGCCCGAGCGTATCCTGGACCAGGGCGGGCAAAGCGGCAGGGCACGGGAAGGCCGGCTCCGCGTGCCAGAACCGCGTTTATACTCCGTACACGCGCACACTTCTATCGACAGCAACAGTCTAGATGGGCGGCGCAGCGGCTGTCCGGAAACGCCAGGAACGTCCGCCTCGACATGGAGCGCTTTACGGGGTGTTCCTAGGGCCTTTCTCCTCCCACCCCTGCAATTTGCTCTAGGTTCGACCGCGCCTGCGCCCCAAAACGCTAGTGGCTGGAGATAATTGTGGGCATGGGATGGCGCCGTGGGAGACTGGAGCTTCGGGACGGCGGGAGGGTCTCACCCCTCGGGGCTGGTGTGTGCGACCGTTCCGAGCTGGGAAGGTGGCGAGGTCGCGCTGGTCGACTTGTGGGGGGCCGACTTGAGGGTGCCGGGCCGGGTTGGGGACGGCGGAAGAGCACAGACGGGGGCGACGTCTCATTCCTCTCGGAGCTGCGTGGTCTCTCTCGGGAGCGGGGATTGTCCGCAACATGCACGTCACAGCTGGCGGCGCCCCGAGCCTCCGACAGTGCCCCTCGTCTGGATGACTTGGGAGCACCACTCCCTCTCCCACGCGGTGGAGTGGGCTCTCTGCTCCCCTCACGGACCCATTCGGGCCACGCTTCTCGCGACCAGAGGGTCCCAGATCCGCAAGAGACGTCCGGCGCTTGTCGTCATAGGCCCCTTGACATGCTTGCTGGTCGAGACGCGCTCCAAGGCCTCAAATGAACCCCCAAGCACCCCACCGAGGTTCCGTATCCGGCATAGCGCCGGCCCGCACCCCGCCCGCGGATCCGGGATTGCGTCGTCTCGTGTCGGGTTTCCATGGCAGGCGCAAGACAATTAGTCAGGCCTGTTTCTCCGGATGGCATATGGCCAGTCTAGCAGGCGAGCCCGGATCGGTGCCTCGTATGGCGGGCTATGTTAGCGGGGGCACTAAAAGGACGGCACGTACATGTAAGTTGTGGACGGAGAAAACCCAGTGACAAGAAAGAAGGTGAAGCTGTGACGTCGTGGGACGAGGCAGGCAGAGAGATATTTGTCGCCGTTGCGGTCGCACCGAGTGATGCACCTCGCGGAGGGCCGCTCTGGACTCAGATGGCCGCCCGCAGACAGACGGTCACTGCCCTCCAGCGGTCTGTGTGTCCGACGGCTTCGCCTTTTTTGTCCCGGAGTACCGGGGCCGTCGCAGCGGCCGCCCCTGTGGTGACTTTAGTCTCGGCGCCACCCCACGAAGATGCAACGCGCCGGCTGATTCGCGAAAAGGAGGCAAGGAGAGGCCCGCACACTGGACCCCCCTCCTTTTTTTCTTTTTTTTTTTTCTTTTGCTCTCGGAAACTCAATCCGAGCCACGAGGCTAGGCAGGGGCTATCGACCGACGGCGGCGCCGGCCCGAGTCTTGGGACGTGGGACACGAGCACAGCGGAGAAAGGGGGAGGCGAGAGAACCGACATTGGGACTCGTGTCGCACCCCAACGCGGCAGAGTACCGACTGCTCTCCGTACCTCCGAGACGGTTGCGTCCTGGGCCCTGAGTGTTGTACCCAGGCGAGACCTCCGGTCACCAAAGGTACCGTTGGGGGCACAGTGGCCGCTACACCGTGCGATGCCCGCGGGTGCATCTCCGCAGTCGCGACCGACACAGTTCCCTGGATGCTTGGAGAGACGGGTGTAAAGCGGGAGACTTGCGTGATACCCGCTCTTAGTAATAAAGAAGATGGTCCAAGACCGAGATGGCTTCCACCATTCTTCATCGCCTGCCCCTCGACGTCCATCCATCCGTCTTCTCCCCCACCCCCTGTTCGCGTCCAAACGGTCCTGTCATCAGCTCCACAGAATCCCACATCGTGGGTCGACTGACGCCACTCGCCTCCGCCAGTGGGGCTGGGGGGGGGGGGGGGGGGGGGGGGGGGGGGGGGGGGGGGGGGGGGGGGCGGGC
>JAMFQS010000027.1:0-84130 GCA_025503055.1 Sordariomycetes sp. B11D1 | reverse complement strand
GGGGGTCGACTGACGCCACGCGCCCCCGCCAGGCCCTCTCGCCCCCCCCCCCCCCCCCTTTCCTCCTGTAATAAGCTAATAATACCCTTCCGCCTGGGGAGAGCCAAGAAGACGCCGTTTAACCTGGAACCAACAACCACGACGACTTTTTGGATCCCAGACTCTCGTTTACTGGATCGATCGGTGCTATCTTGCTGTCGTTTGCTCGAAGCACAGCGGCCGCCCCCAGTCCCATATCGTTGCCAAGCGCCGCGGTATTGCCGAACGGTTACCGTACCGTCCCGCACACGCTCCGCTGGCCGCCCGCTACGCCCCCCGCGCCCAGCAACTGCTGATTGCCAGGCACTGGTAACGCCAGGTGGAGGCCACTAGACCCCGACCCGACCAGTCTGGCCAGACCGCCGCCGCCGCCGCAGTAGCAGTAGCAGCAGCAGCAGCAGCAATGGCCACCACGACCAGTATCAGCGCCAGCGCCAGCTCCAGCGCCGGACCCCAGTTTCTGCCCCAATCCCCGGCGACCTGGCACTCGTCCGGCGATTCTCCCCTCTCCAGCACCGCCCCCTCGACGATTCATATATCCACCACGTCGCCCAAGAGCCGACACAACCGCCTCATCAATTCGCTCAGACCGCCATGGACCCGAGACGAGTCGCATAACAATTCCCACGACGCCCACGAGATGCCATCCACAAAGAGCCCCCACGGCAACGGCAGCCAGTTCAACCAGAAGCTGAAGAATTTCTTCCGCATCAACAGCTTCACCCACCCAAACGCCGCCGCCGACAAGACCGCCCCAGCCGGCCACGGCCACGGCCACGGTCACGGTCACGGCGGCGGGAACAACGGCCAGTACGCCCACGGCGACCAGCGGAGCGACGGCAGCAATGGCAATTCCAGCAAGAGCACCTTCCGCGGCACCAGGCTCTTTACCAACACTGTCGGCCGCCTCCGCTCTCAGACCGTTGCCAGTGAGGGCAACCCGCTCGACGACGCCATAAGCCCGACCGCCCACGCGAACCCCTACTTTGCGCACCAGGGCCTCCCCGGCCTGCGCCATCGAAACGAGGGCTCGGCGCCGCCCAGCCCGCCCGACACGCCCGACATACAGGTGAACGGGGGCGACGGCGCCGTCGACCAGCCGACGGCGGCGACCAAGGAGGAGCTCGCTCGGAGACTCAGGAGGGTCGCCAGCGCGCCCAACGCCCAGGGTCTCTTCTCCAAGGGCAAGGGCAGCGGCGACAGGCCCCAGACGGCCGAGCTCGGCAAGGACCCACTAATGGTCAGCAACGGCGCCGGACACCTCGGGCTCGTCGACGACTCCAAGTCCGAGACCGCCAAGGACGACGTGCATCCCGCCCAGATCGAGGTCGACACCCTCGGCGCGTTACCCCAGACGACAAGGGCCCCGGCGACGTTCCGGCGGACGTACAGCTCCAACTCGATAAAGATTCGAAACGTGGAGGTCGGGCCCCAGAGTTTCGACAAGATCAAGTTGATTGGGAAGGGAGATGTCGGCAAGGTATACCTGGTGCGGGAGAAGAAGAGCAGTAGGCTGTATGCGATGAAGGGTATGTCAAGTTTTCACCAGTCACATGGACGCATTCGCCTCCGCCGTCTCGGTAGCCAGACAGAGGACGGCAGCCACACCGCTCCTCTAGCATACACGGTGGATCGCGGGCTAACCTCGGGGCGCAGTGCTGAGCAAGAAGGAGATGATAAAGCGGAACAAGATCAAGCGGGCCCTCGCCGAGCAGGAGATCCTGGCCACGAGCAACCACCCGTTCATTGTCACCCTCTACCACTCCTTCCAGTCTGCGGACTACCTCTACCTCTGCATGGAATACTGCAGCGGTGGCGAGTTCTTCCGCGCGCTACAGACGCGGCCGGGTAAGAGCATCAACGAGGACGATGCGCGGTTCTACGCCGCCGAGGTGACGGCGGCGCTAGAGTACCTCCACCTGATGGGGTTCATCTACCGTGATCTCAAGCCCGAGAGTAAGTCCCTGCCGCGCCGCGACGTTTTGCTATCGGGTTCCAAGGACTGACATCCGTCAAGACATCCTTCTCCACCAGTCCGGCCACATCATGCTGTCGGACTTTGACCTGTCCAAGCAGTCGGCCCCCGGCGGCAAGCCGACAATGATTGTGGGCAAGAATGGCGCCAGCACCACGTCGCTCCCGACGATAGACACGCGGTCGTGCATTGCCGACTTTAGGACCAACTCGTTTGTAGGGACGGAGGAGTACATCGCGCCCGAGGTCATCAAGGGCAGCGGGCACACGAGCGCGGTGGACTGGTGGACGCTGGGTATCCTCATCTATGAAATGCTCTACGGCACGACGCCGTTCAAGGGCAAGAACCGCAACGCGACGTTTGCGAATATCCTCCGCGAGGACATTCCCTTCCCGGACAGCCCGAACAGGGAGCCCATATCAAAGTACGTTTTCGGACCCGCCTTGAGCCCATATCCACGATGCTAACGGCCCACAGTCTGTGCAAGTCCCTCATTCGCAAGCTCCTAATCAAGGACGAGAACCGGAGGCTGGGCGCCCGCGCCGGCGCGTCGGACATCAAGGCGCATCCCTTCTTCCGCACCACTCAGTGGGCCCTCATTCGCCACATGAGCCCGCCCATCGTGCCCAACGCGGGCACGGGCGTCGACACGGTCAACTTCCGCAACGTCAAGGAGAGCGAGAGCGTCGACATTAGCGGGTCGCGGCCCATGAAGGTCAAGGGCGTGCCGCTCGACAGCGGGCTCGCGACGCCGGGGGATGGGTCCGATCCGTTTGAGGAGTTTAACAGCGTCACGCTGCATCACGTCGGCGACGAGGAGCAGGAGCAGATGGGGGGAAAGAAGAGGTAGGGCATCAACGGGTCGTTGGTGGGGTTGGGGTTGGGGTTGGGGGAAGGGGGGGGGGGGAATCTTTGCCAGTTGGAGCGTGGAGACGGAGTGGGGATTTCGAGTTATGCATGCGGATGAGAGGACGGTTGACGAAACGCGGAATTGTATCAATTTTTAGCGGTTGTCTTTTTTTTTCTATTTTTCTGGCTTGGTTTTTCTGCTTCACCTACGGAGGACTTTTGAAGGACATGCGGGGGGGAAAGAGCAGAGTAGGGATATCGGTTCCATTGGCATCGTGGATGGGGTTCATCATCGTCACTAGGTGGTATCTCTTGTAGTATGGACTTCTTTCTTGCTCCCGTGGTTTAGGGATGGTGTTAGCGAGATTTGCCTTTTTTCTTCTTCTCTCTTGGTTTCCTGGTTAATATGAGCAAGGGTTAATCGAGGAGTCCTTGATCTTGCATGATGTCTGGAGGTGTGTAGGCGTGTGATGAGGGTCTGATGTGGTAGTTTTGTAGGCAATGCTCCAACGTCTGGAGTTATAAAATCGAAATACTAGCGGGGAGATGACCGATGGAAAGAAGGTACCGACTTGGTAGATACACTTTGAATATAACCCCCTCCCAATGCATTCCCGTTGCCGTCATCCGTGGCGCGGGGTTTCGGGGGAGGGAAAGCGGCTGAGGCGCGGCGTCTGGTCTGGGCACATGGCGTCCGCTACTCTCGTAGCCGGCGCCTGTGCATTCGCGCCGTGGGAAATGGTACGTGGGCTTCACCCGGATCTTCGGGGTGTTTCTTGACTGTCCTCTGTGTTGGTGTGGCGTCCGTGTCCAGTGAGTGGGCGCGAGTGATTCTCGACGCGGTGCGAGTATCCGGGCGGGCAACGAACGGATGGGCTGCAGATGGGACTACGCCGCTCGGGGTGGGACGGGGCTAGCGGGCGTCGGGAGGCGCGGGCGCGGGACATGACGGGGAACGAACTGGGGGCTCAAGAGAACATTACAGTGAAGCTGTGCCGAGCGCGGTCCTCGTGTTGGCGATTCCGGGGACGCCTCGGCGCCGTGGCTTGCGGCGTGATCTGCCTGGATCACCACATACACCCGTCCCCTCCCCAATCCGCTCTACACGTCTGCCCCGGCCGAAGAGAAACAAGGTAGGAATCCGGGGGGATGGAATCTCGGTGCGTGACAGCACGCGCGCACGCTACGAGTATCCCGGACAAGGTACGGCGGACATGTCCATCGTAGGGACTACAGCAGCCGAGGGTATGAGGAGTAAGGAAGGACCGGGTGTGTGTGCGCGCGGGAACATGCCTACTTTCTTCTTATCCTACACCTTGTTGGGTATTCGTCTATCGGGGAGGGAAGGGGAGACCGACTACTTCACCACATACGCCATTCTCTTATGGGAAGGAAGGAGCGAGTTGGCTGCTTTACGTTAACTCTCTTGTGATAGAGAGAAAGGGTCATGCTGCGGCCCATCTCGTAAGGAAGGGGCGACGGACTCATACACCAAACCTTCACCTCTTCGAAACGGACGAAGGCTAGGCAGCAGCTTTGAGTTTCTCGACCATTCTCAAACGTCCAGACTTATCATAGTTCCTTTACCATCCTATCCTTGGAGGACACATCTGACCACATTAAGATCTCCGGCGTCACAACCGTCCTCAAAGATCCCGACGTCTCACGATCCCTTCACCATTCTGTTTTCGAAAACCGAACCTCGCCCTCTTGCAACATCGAACATCGCGACTACTCTCGATTCACGGGGCTCCTCATAAAGCCGTTGTGGGTTTCCTCTGAGCCTCACTCTTGGAACCTTGACATTGTAACTCCCCGGATCTACCCAGATCGTCTAGGGATTTCCCATCACTTTATTCTTACCAACCCACCCCCCCACCCCCTACGAAGACAAGACTTCACGGAAAGATACATGGCGGATATCGAGGCATTTTCCGAGCCGGGCGAGACACCGCTTCGCAAGTCAAGCCGGGGAAAAAAGCGGAAGGCTTCTTATCGGTCACCCTCGCGCGGCCCAACGCAGTCGAGCCAACTTCATGTCTCGCCTTCCAGTCCAGTCTACGTCCTTTTCATAGACTCTAATGGCTTCAAGAAGGAGGACTTGCAGCTCACTACCGAAGGCGTGTCTCTGGAAATCACGAACAAGTGTCCATACTATGCGCCTTTGTACACTGCACGCGGCCTGCCTTCGAAGTTCCTGGATCAAATCGGGTCTAGTATGGAGATCGACCCGCGTTTCATCGATGCGCATGCGGCGCGGAGCTCCTATCGACCCAAAACTGCCCTGTACAATGCTACTTGGGGACACTGGGAGTATCCAGAGCTCGTTTTACGTGATTTGAGCAGGGGAAACAGACCAAATGAGAGGTCAAAAAAGCCAACGATCGGTCATGATCTCATGTGTGAGCCCGTGGTTAAACCACTGGGTCGTGGGGACCTAAGTGTTATCTTCCGCCGCGTCTCGATCTGGATCAGTTACGAAAGACTTTTGTTTTTTTTGGATGGAGTGCACATGCAGGATGATGGACCTATGTGGAAGAAGTTGAAAAGACACACGTTTGTTACGGAACCACTCTTTGGATCCAACCGCGTCTCTTTAAGACCATGGAAGACGCAATTACCGCAACAGGATGAACTACCGAGCATAGAGCAGTGCATCTACGCGGGGCTTCTGATGGAACATCGGTGCAATTACAAGGAAACGGAAGATGCTGTCTTGAAGATATTGTCGATGTCGGTACACGACCACTGGCTTGACCTCTTCGAAGCGCTGCCAGATCCGGAACCTGGATTCTACAGGACTGGTGACGGCGGCTTATTGTGGCAGATGATGCAGTCGCTGGAGAAGAACATGCAAGCCTTCAAAGATGGCGCGACTCCAAGGCACGAGGGGGGTGTATGGGATGGGCTCCTCCAGCGCCTTCAGAGGACCTTAAACTTTGGGACCCGGGCCACATTCACGAAGCAGGACACCGCGGGGGGAAACGCCTTGCCACCAAAACAGACACAGGAAGACTCCCAGAAAAAAGTCCGGGGCCGAGACCATACTGGAAGATACGTACAGCCAGAGCGAATTACGGGACTGGGAACAGATAAACCGACGTAGCCTTGACAGGATAACCTATCTAGGAGGCATCCTGCTCCCTCTGACCGTGGTCAGCGGGATCCTCGGCATCGAGGGAAGATACGGTCCTGAGGGCACCCAGTTCTGGGTCTTCTGGGTGGCTTCGTTCGTCAGTTCCAGCATTTGTCTTTTCATCATCTACCTCGACCAGCTGCGAAGTCTCGACATGTGGTTCGAGGTCACTGCCAACGACACTACAGAGGCCATGTTTCTGCAGTACACCAGCGCCTTTTCTTCGTATCAGAGAGAGTCTGGAGTGGGATTTGTGCAGGCCGCGGGTGTTGCGGGAAGTGCGAGCGGGAACACGTTGCCGCGTGTGTTTACGAATGGGAACGGGCATGTTGCCGTCGAGGAAGGCGGGAAGTTGCATTACTTGACGAGCTCGGCCCCGTCTGGACGAAGGCGGCGAACTATATGGTTTGAGAATTCGAAGAAGACTGGGGGGAAGACGTGGAAGAGGGACTCGCTCGGATGGGGAGGTGCGGTCAAGAAGACGATGGGGTATTATCGGTTCAAGGGGGGCAACGTTCGGTTCACTCGACCGGATAACGATGGGAGATGAGCTTGCTTCTTTACTCGGGGTCTTAAGTTTCGCGAGGGATCGTTTGAGAATATTGTAGTTAGATCGTGAGTTTGATTCGGTTGTTTTACGGGCCGCCCGTTCGCGAGGTGTTCTTGTGAGATGCTGTACAGTTGCAGTGCACTTGCCGTGATGGGTTCAGAGGCCCATCTGGCCACCCCATGGTAGCAGCGTCGCCGAGTACACCGATGGCACCTTTTTGCCGCTCGACTGCTTTCCATGATTGGGCATTACATCGTCGTTTGTCGCTGGTAAGTACGATAGTAACGACATGAGACTACAGAGCGATGTATAATGACTGCCCTGCGCCATCTGCCCAACCAAGCTATCAGGATCAGCTTAGTCCTACTCTCTGTTTTCCGTCTTTCGAATTATGCGTCGTGAAGTTTCTACGCAAAGCTGCAAGCTGTTTGTGGCGTATGTTAAGTTTGGCCTCGAATCTGGTTTGGAGATCTACAATTAGAAGATCAGCGCGAGGGTGGACGTCAGCGTCGGATCGGTACCCCGATTCTCCGCCCGGGGAATATCCCCGCGTATGGAATTAGTGGGGTACCCGGGGTAAGAGTGGGTCCCCCTCGGCGGTCGCCCCCGATCCCAGCCGACCCGGCATTAAAAACACTGACATCACATGGCTGCAACGTTCCTTAGCTTCGCTCCTCCGCATCATACCCACGGAATCCTGCCAACCTACCGTCTCCAATTGGTACAAGGCTTCCCACGACAGCAGGCAAACAGAAACGAGCGAGAAACCCGACCATACCCCCGACTCCCAACCAATCGAGCCCGCAGAGAGTAGGAGTTTCCTTCGTACGACATCTCAGACCCACTACGCCCTTCATCCCGCAGCTTCCGCGCAAACCCACCACCTTTCGAGCTTTTTTTTTTTTTTTTTTTTTTTGGTTTCGATGTCGAGGTAGCCGCCCGCCCAAAGACCCATGAGACAGGCACTCCGCCCTCTATCCATGAGCGCTCGCTCCGCCCTTCCCGGGCCTCGCTTCTCAACACACACACGGGGCCTCGCCTGCGCTGCTAGGCCGGCGTCCCGGGTCGCGGGGTGCTGCGTGGCGCCCCGGGCGCGGCGGCGGGGCTGTGATGCGTTTGTAAGGAGGACGCCGGCTGAATCGAGGGGGTATCTGGTCAAGTTTGGGGATGAGGGACTGTCGGAGGAGGCGAAGAAGCGACTGGACGACCAGAACAAAGCGAACCTGGGCAAGAGTGAGTTCCCGGCCGCTCCGACACAATCGAACCACTTCCCGTGAGGAGACCACAGCTAACAACCCCCTCCCCAGCGATATCCATCCTCAAAGAACGCCTCCCGACAATCCTCCAACAGCCCCTCCCCTCCGAGATTCTCTCGCCGAACATCTCCCTCCACCTCTTCCCCACCACGCACCCCCACCTCCCCGTCGCAAACGGCAAGGCAGCCTACAAGGCGGCCCTCTGGACCTCGCCCATAGCCTGGAACCGGCTCCCCGTAATCGGCAACGTCGGCATCGAAGTTCAGCGCATCCGCCTGCAGCCCGGGCCGCTCCCCTTCGCGCCGGCGCGCGTGGGGTCGCTGGACGAGATGATGGTCGTGCGGTGGGTAACGGAGCCGTCGACCCTGCCGTCCGAGTTCCTACGGAACCTCGCCGCGAAAGTCTCGGGAGGGGAGGGCAGCGGGGAGGACAAGCTGCCGAAGGAGTTCATGGGGCTCTTTGCGTTCCAGTTCGACGAGCAGGGGAGGATACTGGACCATACCATTGAGAGCGCGGAGCACGGGCGGAACTGGGGGAAGGGCGTCGGCTCGAGCGTGCTGAGCTTCACGGATAGGGTGCTGGGGGGGATTCGGCAGAGGGGGGTGCCGGATCCGCTGCCCATGCCGGCGTGCTGGAGGAAGGGCGGGAGGAAGTGATGATGAGGCCTAGACTGGACGGAGTTTGTCCGGTTCTTGATCTTCCATGTGTGAGGAGATGGGGCGCTTTCTAGCAACGTTTTTTTTTTTTTTTGGATTCCCAGTGCGAGCGTAGACACGCGAAGGGGGGGGGGAGGAGGATTGTAAAGATAGATGGTTCTGTATTATATCGTCGCTGCGGCGGCTACTCACGTCTTTGGAGAATACCCCTCTCGGGTAGACCCAACTCTACCCCTTACTCCACAATGTAAAGATATGCAAAGAATACGATGATGATCCGGCCGGGCGTGACCTGTGTCGTTTCCTTCACTTCTAGGCCTTGTCAGGCGTAGTCTCTCGATACTGGGATCAATGGGCCAGAATCTCCCCTCGATCTCAGCTGTATGATATGGAGTTAGCGCTGCTACGGATAGGATGTCACCGAGTGGGACACTTGCAAAGACCATGAACGGCACTAGGGCGACGTACGCCCAACACGACACCCACCGCCTGGAGGACCGAGCCGATCAGGAGCGGGGCGTGAGTGTTGCGCGGCCAGGTGTCGGCCAGTGTGAAGGCCAGGTAGAGGCCGACTGCGGGCCTGGTCAGTCCTCGAGGCGGGATGTGGCAGATGGGCCAGATGCTCGGAGAGGGCAGGGTTATAGCGCACCCGCTCCACCGGGGGCGAAGAACTGGAGTCCGATGCCGGCGTCAGACGGATCGACGCCCAACAGTATGTAAGTTGGTGTCCCGCGAGTGCTTTTGTCAGGGGGCCTGTGTTGGTTACCGCCACGAAGACAAAGTAGATGCTGCAAGGAATAGAACGTCTGTCCCGGAGGCGGTGCATGAGGGAGTGGCGGGTGGTTGCGGGGGCCGCGTCGATGCGGGGGATGGGCTGGGGGCCCAGGGGATCTTCTCGTAGGAGGGGGAAGATGAGCTGAGTTGCTGCGACTTCTCGGGGGAGGCTTATGCCGAAGCACCGTCTCCAGTCAGCCTGGGCGAGGTATCCCGCGGCGTGTTAGCACAACGCCAGCAACGGTACGAGCACGATGGGAGGGAGAGGACGCGCCCCCAACAGCAGGCCCCACCCCCCAAACGCCATCCCGTCAATAAGAGAAAGCATGGTCCAGTTCTCATTGCTCTCGCGCAGAGACACCTTGCCCGCGAGGATGACCCTCGTCACGACGTCGAGCCCCGCGCGCGCGACGCCCTGCAGAGCGCGGCCGAGGATGTCGCAGGCTGTGCCCCAGAGCCTTTGCGTGTCGGCGAGGACCGGGGTATAGGGAGACTCGAGTGCTGGTGGCTTACGGGGATGAAGGCTGCAGAGGCGAGGTCGAAGGACGAGCCGACGCAGTTCTGCTCCCCAAGCTCGCCTTCGGACTCGGTGTCAGTGGTGGGTTGTAGGATGGCTCGGGTGCGGCTACTTGCGGGACTCGATGGCTGTCGTTGGCAGGGCTGTCGCTGTCCTGGATCCCATTCCTGGATCCCGCCCTGCCATCGTCCTGGTATCCAGCGACTGGATGGCGCACGGGAGCAGGAGCCCCGCGAGGACGGCCCACCGGTGCTTTGTCGCCCGGCGCCGCAATCTGGGCAGTTGACCGTCGGCTCCGGGCCGTGACCGCTGGCCACCGGCTTCTCGGGCTTCTCCTGGCCTGCGAGGCCCCGGATCGTCTTGAACATCCAGGTTACTAACATGGCGAAGAGGGGGAAGAAGCGGAAAGGACTCGAATCCTCCTTGTAAGTGGTGACAATGGCAAGAAAACACCACAGTGCCTAGGACGAGGCACTCAGCACCAGGCTCCCCCCGTTTGTCGCAGGGCGCGCTGCGTCTTCTCTTATATACCATCTCTTATATACCACCTATAGAGACTAGACGTATGTACGCGTCATCTTGCCCACAGACCGACGTTTACCAATCGGCCTCTTCACGTAGAAGAGCGAGCATTTCTCGTGACCCCCTCCCCCGGCGGGCGGGAATCGAGACAGCGCGCATCTCGCATTCTCCTACTGCTGCGCAGGCTCGCCGGGGTTTTAGTGGGTCAGTGCGAATCTCCCGGGGCCGGTATCTGCGCTTGCGCCGCGTGGCGCCCCTGCCGACTTCCGGGCGTCGTGCCGGGTTGCCGGCTCCGGCGCCCGGCGAGACCCGCTGACAGGTGCTCAGCCGCCAGTTTTTTTGACTCGCATCGGCCACACTATATGCAAGGCTTGCGTGTAAGCCCAAGCTCGTCCGGCGGACAGGTTTTGCTGCCCGCTTGGCCGGCCTGGTCAGATGGTCGGTTGCTGCTTCTGCCGGCGAGACCATGTTCGTAGGTTATAGCGCGGGGCAAAAAAAAAAAAAAAGAAAAAGAAAAGAAAGAAAAAAAAAGAAAGCAGCTATCGCAGTACCTTCTATAGTGGGAGGCTGAGACGCTTGTTTCGCGACCCAACGCAACGCGTTTTTCCCTCAGCATCTCGAAATCGGCACGTCAGATCGCAAGCATCTCTTAGTCGCATCTCCTTCGCCGGCTACGGGCTCGCTTGAGGGTATGTGTTGTCCGTGGCCTCGGTTAACGCCGGGTAAAAAAAAAAAAAAAAAAAAAAAGGTCTCGCGAGATGCACGCGCTGTTCGCTGACCTCGACCTCGGTAAGGAGTCTCGAATCGTGGGCCCTGGTGCTTTTGGGTAAAGTGGAGGAGGATATCAAGGAGAGCACAAAACACAAAGGCGCCTTCGGGGGCTCAGGATGGTGGCCCCATTCTCGCCCCCGAAAGGCGATGCTCTCGCCACCTTTTCCCGGGGTCTCTCAAGAGGTTTATCCATTGTGTTTATACCGGAGTATCCCAGTTTACCCACCTGAGCTCTTACCCCAGCCGTCGCTCAAAAGGTCGCGGCCAATCAGCTTCTCCCCCAAGGCTCTGCTTAGTAACCACCGATGGAGGAATGGACGAATCCGACATTGTCCCATATTGCCATCCTGAGTAGTCCCGCCCGTACCCATTACCGCTTTCCTGATATGGAACTCCCGTTCGTCCATGCCCCACCGGCGTCCACGGTCCGTATCATCGCGGCCCAACCTGGCGTCGCCCATTCGTCCGCCGCGCTGGGGAAAGCTCTGGAATTTCACGCATAATGACGCCTTGCGGGTGTGGATCCATTTTCCGGCGCTGCACATTGCTCCGCAGATTGGGGGTTGCCCCCCCGCACATGGCCCTGGTTGCAGGATCTCGCGGGAATCACATGCCCTCTTCGCCCGCCGAGTCGCCTCCGTAGAAGGCCGCGGATTGTCCGTTGCCGCGGCCGGGGCCCAGACTCGACGAACTCACATCTTCCCGAGGGTGTGTTGTGTGAAGCGCCGCGTATGGGATTGGCACCTGTGCCCTTTTGCTCTAGATCCTGGTGCTCACTCTGTCGCGACTGGAGTGAACGTGACGTTGGCACAGAGTACCTTGGTCTGGGCTTCGCATGTGGGGAACGTCTTTGGCTCTGTCAGCTGCCCCTCCACCCGCCGCCCCTGTTGAACCCGGGGCAGGGGGATACTTTGGTACACAACCTTGCACCGCCGTGACGCCGCCACCCAAGAATGTCCAGCACCGAAGCATCTCCTCCCTCCCGCGTCTGATATCATCACACGCCCACAGTCTGGATCGTGCCTGGCCCCTGTCGCCCCTTCCGCGGCCTTTGACCACCCGACATATCCGCCCGGGGGCCATCAAGCATCTCGTCCTCTGGCGTCCCGGCATCATCACCCTGAATCCTCCTCTGCCCCATTTCTTCTTCCCTTTGGATAGCATTTTTTTCTTTTCTTTTAGTCCCCTCGCGAGCAACGTCACAGTGGACCGGGCTCTCGACTCCCGCGCACGCCTTTTTACTTTACTAGCTGTGCACGCCCCCCACACCCCCCGGGTTTGCCGCCTCCCGAGAAGCTCCCGTCGTCCGAAAGGCTACCTGCCCTCTTGGCCCCCGACTAACGTGCTTTCTCCACGAAACGCTAGGCCCCGCCAATCTACCGGTGGGTCTCCCTCTTGGAATCCTGGGGCTCCGCTGGGCGCACATGTCGGGCGAAAGGTACGCTCCTGGCCCTCCAGTTTGCCTCGATCCGGGGACCGGGTCCCGTCTGGGAGACGGTGGCGGCCTCGGGGACCGGAGTCACCAGCGGGCAGCACGGCCAGACGCCGCAACCAAGACAGGCTCCCTTCTCCGGTGCCTCGCCTTCGCCGCTCCGTGACTGCTCCTCCGTGACTGACGCATCAGCTGCACTTGTAGGCCAGTCTCAGCCTGTGAAACTTCCCGATACGACCCCGCGCTTTCTTGACTCTCGGCGGCTCTCATCCCTTGACCCGGGCCGCGTCTCATTCCTCCCCCCTGTCTCTGCTAAACGATCAAAGGTGAGCGGCTCCCCGGTCTCCTTTCGTCATCCAACCCCCCCCCCCCCCCCTTCAACCCCACGCTGCATCCTCCCATTTGCTCGGCAGATCCTGCGGTTCTTTTAGCATGTGGCCCGTGGATATGTATGTCCCTTGTCGGTCTTGCGGAGGCCGTTCGCGCGGAGATATTCCCGAGCTCCTCCCCACACCCGTCCCTTTCCCCACGCAGTCTGACACTTCCCGGTACGGCTGGAGTCCATGACCCCCAAGTGGAGAGACTCTTCTTATCTGTGTAGCACGACGTAGCATGCCCCGAGGTGGACGGAGGGCCCGTCTGCCCTCGGTGTATCTCGTCGTCCGCGTGCGAGTGCTCCACTTGACCAACCTTGTCTCATTCCTCCACTCCCTCGTTTCTCGTCCCGTCAAGTGGGGGTAGATAACCCAATCTTCACCCCCCCCCCCCCCCCCCACACACACACACTTCCTTTGTCCGCACTCCTCCTCTCATCGCCCACCGCATACGTGCCGTACTCTAGTCCACGGCTCCCGAGTCCCATCTCGCCGTTGCCGCGCGACCCACTTTCGTATATCTTGGTGCGCCTGCCCGTCCGTCCGACGCCCGGCTCCTCCCCTTCCCCTTTGCTACTTTAGGATCCCTTCCTCGAGCCCTCTTTCCCACTGCCTCTCGTCCTAGCTGGACGCCAAAGTGTAATGCCCCCTTTCTGCCTCCAAGACTGCCACTACTTCTACCGCACCGCCCTGCGCGGTCTGAACATCTGCACATACGTCGCGCCCCTCTTTGCGTGATACTCAGTTCTTGCGTCTCTATCACATCTTTTTCTCTACTCTGGTCTTGGCTGACACCATGACGGCGGCGCAAGTCCGCACTTTTACGGCTCCTCGTGCCCTTGGAGAGTCGTTGGCGGTAGAGTCGGGCACGACGCCGAGGACGAACGGTGTAAACGGCGCCGACCATACCAACGGCGTCAACGGAACCAGCGGAACCGACGGAGCCGACGGAGCCAACGGATACCCGGATCCGCCAGACACCCCGAGGATCAGGCCCGCCCAGCCCAGCAACGGCAAGATGGCGTCCAAGGGCGGAATAACCTACGCGAGCCAGGACTCTCTGCCGATCCTGCCCATCCCGGACCTGGAGCAGACGGCCGAGAGATATCTCAAGGCTCTGAAGCCCCTGCAGTCGCCGAGGGAGCATTCCGATACGAGATATGCCGTCAACGACTTCCTAAAGAACGAGGGCAAAGAGCTTCAAGACCGGTTGAAGAAGTATGCTCAGGGAAAGACGAGCTACATCGAGCAGTTCTGTGAGTCCCTACGGGATCCCGCCCCTTGGGACGCAAGCACTAACACTGCGTGCAGGGTACGACTCGTATCTCAACTTTGACAACCCCGTCGTCCTGAACCTGAACCCCTTCTTCCTTCTCGAAGATGACCCCACCCCGGCGAGGAACAACCAGGTCACCCGGGCGGCGTCTCTCGCCGTCTCGGCCCTAGGGTTCGTCCGCGCGGTGAGGAAGGAGGAGCTTCCTCCCGACAACGTCAAGGGGACCCCGCTCTGCATGTACCAATTCTCGAGGATGTTCGGCACGGCGCGGGTGCCCACCGAGGCCGGCTGCCGCATCGAGCAGGACCCCGAGTCCAAGCACGTCGTCGTCCTCTGCCACGGCCAGTTCTATTGGTTCGACGTTCTGGACGACAACTCGGACCTCATCATGACGGAGAGGGACATCGCCATCAACCTCCAGACCATCATCGACGACGCCGCCCAGACGCCAATCCAGGAGGCCGCTAAGAGCGCCCTCGGCGTTCTGAGCACTGAGAACCGCAAGATCTGGTCCGGCCTCCGCGACCTTCTCACGCGCGACCCGGGCTCCAACAACGCCGAGTGCCTCGCGATTGTCGACTCAGCGCTGTTCGTGCTGTGCCTAGACTACACGGAGCCGACGACGGCGGCGGCCCTCTGCGGCAACATGCTGTGCGGGACGAGCGAGGTCGAGAAGGGCGTCCAGATCGGGACGTGCACAAACCGGTGGTACGACAAGCTGCAGATCATTGTGTGCAAGAACGGCAGCGCAGGCATCAACTTTGAGCACACGGGAGTTGATGGGCACACGGTCCTCCGGTTCGCGAGCGACGTCTACACCGACACGATACTGCGCTTCGCGCGGTCCATCAACGGCAAGGCGCCCTCGCTGTGGGCGTCGACGAGCCCGGACCCCTCGAAGCGCGACCCCGAGAGCTTTGGCGACGTGAGCACCACGCCGCACAAGCTCGAGTGGGACATGGCGCCGGAGCTCACCATTGCGGTGCGCTTCGCCGAGACGCGGCTCGCGGACCTGATTGAGCAGAACGAGTTCGAGTGCCTCGATTTCCCGTCGTACGGCAAGAACTTCATCACGTCCATGGGCCTCTCGCCTGACGCGTTCGTGCAGATGGCGTTCCAGGCGGCGTACTACGGGCTGTACGGGCGCGTTGAGTGCACGTACGAGCCGGCCATGACGAAGAAGTACCTGCACGGGCGGACCGAGGCGATCCGCACCGTGACGGACGAGACGGTCAACTTTGTGCAGACGTTCTGGGCGGACCACCCCGCGGAGCAAAAGGTCGACGCGCTGCGGATGGCGTGCCAGCGGCATGTCGAGTCAACGAAGGAGTGCTCGCAGGCGCAGGGGTGCGATCGACACTTGTACGCGCTGTTCTGCGTGTGGCAGAAGATGGTGGACGACGAGATTATGAGCGACGTGGGGAGCAACGGGTACTCGTCGCTTGACGGGTACTCTGAGCAAGACTCGATGTCCGGCGTGGGGAGCAGCCGCGGGTCCGTGGTGGGGAGCCCCGGACGGGAGTCGGTGCTCAACGGGGAGACCATCTCCTCTGGCCGCACCCGCGGCGACAGCCAGAGCTCGGCCTCGCGCCTCCGCGACACGACGCACCCCCTGCCCCTCATCTTTGCGGACCCGGGCTGGGACAAGCTCAACACGACCATCATGTCGACCTCGAACTGCGGCAACCCCGCGCTCCGGCACTTTGGCTTCGGCCCCACGTCGGGCGACGGCTTCGGTATCGGGTACATAATCAAGGACGAGGGCCTCTCGATCTGCGTGTCGAGCCGGCACAGGCAGACGAGGCGCTTCATTGATACCCTGGAGAGCTACCTGCTCGAGATTCGGAGGATCCTGCGGATTACGACGAGGAAGGCGTCGACGGGCAAGGCGTCGAGGGCGAGGGAGATTGACGAGGAGGCGAGGGGACGCGGCGCGCCGAGGCCGAAGCCGAGGGGGAGGATGATTACGGGGTTGGAGAGGGCGGGGGCCATGTCGCCCACCGAGGAGAGCCTTGCGCTGAGTGATGACGAGCTCGGAGGGTGTAAGTTCTTCCCCCCCCCCTTGCATGTGCTTGCGTTTTGAGGAGGAATACATGCTAATGGAGCTAGATGGCTTCTTTGACGCGGGGATGCTGTTGCAGGCCCTCAAGGCGCGGGGCGAGCACCCGGCTGAGAACGAGACGACGAAGCCTTCGGAGAGGGCGGCGGTGCAGGCGAGGAGGAGGGTTGATATCGGGAAGAAGCTGCGGCTGATTGATTACTGAGTTGGGGGGGAGGGAGGCGGTGATTGCGGGCTGAGCGGGGATGTGATGTTGGGGTTGCATGTGCTTGGCTGTATATGCTCGTAGCGCGTTGGTCTCTTTCATTTTTTGTCTGTTAGATTCCTCCGGTCACGGATTTGGATACTCATCCGAAGCGAGATTTTGTCCTGTGATTACGTTTGCAGTCCACCTTCACATCATGGCATCCTGAGGTGCTTCAGGTCCCAGTACTATCGTTACCTCCCCTGGCATGACGACGAGCCCACAAGGCTCAAGCAAGATATACACAGTAGGATCGTCACCGGCTCCACGTCGCCATCACGCCCAACGACACAAATCCCTCGCAGCCCTAGGACCCAAGCTCGTGCAGCGGCCTCGCCTGCCCACCCTGCTGCTGCCCCTCCGGCCCCTGGAACTGCTGGTGCCCCTCCGGCCCCTGGAACTGCTGGTGCCCGTACCCCTGCGTCGGGCTCCCCACCACCGTGCTCCCCCCGGGACTCGTCGACGAGTTCCGGTCCACGCCCTGGCCCGGGACCAGACCCTGGCCCTGGGGCTGTGCGTAGTACGCATTCTCGGGCTTATACCCCTCCGGCGAGGCGGGGTAGCCCCCCTGATACCCCGCGGCAGGGGGCTGCGTCCAGCCAGGGGGAGGCGGGTGGGGCATGGCGGTCGCGGGCGTTGAGGGTGTGGCGGCGGCGGCGGGGGCCGCCTGGGACTTCTTCCGGCGTAGGATGAAGATTATGGCGACGGCAACGAGGCCTATGACCGCCACGCCGCCCACGACGCCACCTGCTATCGCCCCCGCGTTGGTCTTCTTCCCACCTCCCCCACCACCACCACCGCCGCCTTCCTCGCCCTCGCCCTCGCCCTCGCCTTCTTCCTCCTCGCCTTCCCCGGGGTCCTCGCCGTCAGAAGCGCTCGGCCCCGCCTGGATGGTCCGCGAGCCCGTCGCGCTGCTCACCCCCGTGAGGGCCACGGGGGAGAAGCGGCGGTCGGAGGACTGCCCCGAGTAGGCGGTCGAGGCGGACTGCACGGTGGAGATGTTTGCGTTGTTGCACCAGTAGTCGTAGATGTCGCTGGTGAAGGAGGCGGTGTTGCAGAAGGGGAGGCTGGAGTCGGTGCTGCGGAGTGTGTAAGTGGCGGCCACTACGGTGGACAGGAGGGGGTGAGAGGCAAGACGCATAGACGCGGGGGGTCAGGCATATATGGGAGGAGAAAGGACATACCACTTCAGGGTGAAGGCATCAACCATGCACCCCCCGTCACACCGACTCCGCGTATTGACATCGTCATAGTCCATGCACGCCAGCCTCGCCTGGCAGTTATTCACATCGCAGCACACAACCTGGCCCGTGGCCGTTGCCTTGGCCGTGAAGAAGAAGCACGAGTTGTCCGCGGGGCAGAAGAAGGACGCGCCTGGCCGCCCGCTGATGTACCCGCAGATGTTGTCCGGCGCCGCGAGGACCGTCTCGACGGAGGTGGAGCTGGAGGCCTGGCGGGCGAGGAGATCCGGGGAGGGACCGCGGGTTGGAAGGGGGTGGACTTGGGAGAAGGGGAAGTTTGGGGCGGTCTTGGAGGGGAGGGGGAGGTGAGAGGATGCCGTTGGTGTTAGGAGGGCCGCGAGGGCGGTGAGTGCGAGGGGGAGGTGGAGGGAAGGCATCGTGGGTGAGGTCTGGGCGGGCGTGGGTTGTTCCCGGCCGCAAAGGTTGCCCCGAGGGGGGGGGGGGGGGGGGAGCAGAAGGGGGAAGAAGTCGGGGCTCTCGAGGTCCGGTTCCAGCTGCCCCTCGCAGATCTCCCACTTTAGGAGAAAGGAGGAGGGAAGCCCGTGTCGTGGAGCGGCTTGCAAAGCTGTCGAGGACTTACACGGTGAGATCAAGGGGGGAGGAAAAGGGAGCGATCGGGCCTCGATGTGTGGAGAAGCAGATACAAGCGTTTAACAAACACCTCGGGCTCAGAGCACCGCAACGCCAAGATGACGAGCAGGCTGCGCCCCGGGAGCCTTCTGTTTCCCATGCCCCGAGCTCTAACACCCACGCGAGTTGGGCCATGTTCGGATGCTTTGGCCAGGGGGTGTCGGGCTGGGGCCAATCACGGGGTGCCGGTGTGTGCTAGCTGCATGAGCTGACCAGGCTCGTGGGCAAGTGATTCCCTGAGTTTGGCGCCAGCCCAAACAGCTCGAGAGTAGCTGTCGGGCTCGAGTGACAGCCGGGAACGGGGTCAAGGTGCGGATGGAGCAGAGTCGAGGGCAGTTAGTGACATGACCGTGAGGCATTTTGGCTACCTGACGACTGAGATTCATTCCCATGGCCAGGTGGGCCCGTCTTCCCAGCTCATGCAAGAGCCGACGCGACAGGCTCGAGCATGCGTGGAGGAATATTACCCCGACCTGACGCTCTTGGCGCCAGCCTTCTCGACTCGAGCTGCTGTGGCGGCAGGGGACGAGGGCCAAGGCTAAATCCCGCCTTCCCAGATTGGCCACTTGTTTCTAACCCTCTCGCGCCGCGTGGACATGTTTGCTCGATAGATTGGTTGGTCTGGGTTGGTGAGCTCCAAGGGAGCATCAAGCAACTGAAGTCCCCCGACCACGCCCTGGAAAGGCGGGCCGAGAGTCACTTGCCCCATGGTCTTAGTAATCACCCGACTTGATACGGACGAATTCGATCATTGCAGCGGGACAGGGTGGGGGCCCACGGTATCTTTCGCGCGAGTCTCAGCCCCCCACTCTGTCCGCGCTAGGCCCACCAAACCCACGTCGAAAAATTCGCTCCCGAAGCCCGCACAGCTTCAAGGACCTAACAACCAAACGTCCTTCCAACTAGAACATCCCGCCCGGTTAGCTCAATCGGTAGAGCGTGAGACTCTTAATCTCAAGGTCGCGGGTTCGACCCCCGCATCGGGTTCAATACCTAGGTGCGCCCGAGACAAACTCGGGCAACGACCTCTTTTTTTTCCCTCCCTTCTGTTTTTTTGGTCCCTTTTTTCCCTCGCTGTTTCCACTTTTGCTTCCATATGTTGTTCCTAAAAACGGCTCCTGGGCATACTAGCCGTCCTGCGCCGTTTCGACGACATAGTCCCGAGGGACCTCTTGGAGAAAGATGCACTCGTCTAGCGCCAGCCGGCGTGCCTTCCCAGGTATCTATATCCGCGGCTTCCGCATCAGCGGCAGCACGCCATGGGACGCCGTTCGAAGCGTTCATGCGGATCCCGTGTGGACCAAGACGCGGTCCCTCTTCATGACCTCTACGCGCCACTAGACCTTGTGCGGCGCGGCGCGTTAGTCGTAAAAGACGGAAATGGAGTGGGTCTTCCGCCGGCTGCGCCAGTCGAGGCGTGACCCAAGGTAGGTTCGGAGTTGATACCGCTCCTCCGTGGCGTTAGTCGAACGTCTCGGAGAAAATGGGGTCTAGGTATCGTTCGCAGGTGACGTGTGAGAACTCGCCCTCTACCCGCCAAATGTAACACGCCATCGCGGCGGCTGTCGCTGTGGCGCTGTTGAAGTGGGTTGGCGAGGGCTCGTGAAGAGCGTGTAAGTGCCCGGCTCGTTTGGGAAAGAGCAAAGGTGTCAAGCGATGGACCTCCTGCTTCCCGGCCTGCGTGAGGAAACACCGTTTATGAAGGAGGTGCGGGGAAAGCCAGCGCTCTCCCGATTCGATGATTGCTGGTCCTTACTGCCTGATGGCGGGTGTCTTCGACATGGGTGGCTTGACTGAGCGGAACCTTAGTCAGCCGACACAAACTGGCCCCACAATCTAAAACGCGGCGTACATTTAACAAAGTATAATTAGCGTCCGAAGCCAGACGCGACACGACAACCCGGGCCACGCGGTGCGGCACACACTGCATCCAGCGCAGACCGGCAGCTTCAGAATGGCGACAGATCTTCCGTCAGGATGACCGACCTCCTCCGCGTGCTGCCGCGGTTCCCTGCGGGCCGCTTTGCCAAGCTCCTCGAGGCCCTCGACAGACACAACGTCAGCACCGCCGACCTCCTCACCCTTGACGCCGCGGACCTGGGCAACCGTACGAACGTGCCGGTCCTTGACGTTAAGCGCCTCTCGGCCGCCGTGCTCGACTCACTACATCGCGACCTGAGTGTGCTGCCGAGCCGCGATGACGGGTCTGGGCTGCCGGCGGATCCCGCGAAAAAGTCGCTCGACAAGCTCTGCGACGCATGGTCAACTATTAGTACGCTCGACGACGCACTCGACGCGGCGCTCGGTGGTGGAGTGCCGGTGGGGTATGTGACCGAGGTGACGGGCGAGAGCGGGACTGGCAAGACGCAGTTCCTCCTCTCCCTCCTCCTGGCCGTGCAGCTGCCGCCTCCCCACGGCCTCGGCCGGCCAGCGCTCTACGTCTCCACCGAGTCGCCGCTCTCCACGCGCCGCCTTTCGCAGATGCTCTCGTCGCACCCGCGCTTCCGGGATACCGAACAGCGCCCCACCCTCGACGCCATCATTAGCACCGTGACGCCGGACCTTGAATCGCAGGACCATATCCTCGAGTTCCAGGTCCCCGTCGAGGTCGAGCGCCGAAACATTGGCCTCATCATCCTCGATTCCGTTGCCGCGAACTACCGCGCCGAGTTCGAGCGCGGCGGCGTCCGCGGCTCTAACATGGCCACGCGGGGCTCCGAGCTCGTCCGCCTCGCGGCGCACCTGCGGAACCTGGCGCGAAAGTATAACCTCGCCGTTGTGGTTGCGAACCAGGTGGCCGATCGGTTCTCGGCGCCGCCTACGTCAATGTGGTCCAGCTTACCCAGTAGCCTGCCTGTCGCGACACAAGAGAGCCCGCTGGCCACACGGAGCAGACGGGTTGTCGAGGAGGCGGACGGAGGAGAGGTGTACATTCCGCCGGCCTCGCCGACGGAGAGGGCGGCGCCGGCGACGCTGCTGCTTGATCACCAGCAGAGGTGGTTCACGGGGTGGGGAGACGACCCGTTTGCGGACTACGTTCTCAAGACGCCTAGCCTGGGGGTCGTGTGGTCTACGCAGGTGGCGTGCCGTGTCGCACTATTCAGAAAGGCGGTCTACGGGGTGAGGAAGCGGAACGACGACGACGACGACGACGACGATGATACCCAGGGCGGAGTGGCGGTCGAGGAAGAGGACGGAGAGAGGTTCGTTCCGACGCAGACGGGGTGGCAGAGGTGGATGAAAGTTGTGTTTGCGCCGCATGCGCCGGCGTCTGGGCAGGGCTTACATGGCGCGGTGCGGTTTGAGGTGACAATGGGGGGACTCAGGGCGTTGGAGGTGGAGGAATGAGCATCTGTGTATTCTTGATGATAGAGGCAGTAGCATGGGCAAATTAAATGTTCATTTCGCGATTTTCGTGGAACGCGTGCTTGACCACGGTGGTCTAAGCCCGTAACATCACTTGCGCTCTTGTTCGCAAGGTTTTTGTTTCAGTCGCACTTGCGAACCATAATTCATAATCAAGTCCCAGAAGGGGTCTCTGTTTACCACTCCAGCGGGTCGCCACCCCACCACCATCCTCCCCACACCGCCCACCGCCTGCCAAACCAGTCCCGCCAGGTGAGGGGCCAGCAGAATATATTTTTCCCGACACTGACTCCCACCGCGAACCAGAGCTTCAACCCGCCGACCAATTCGCACACCTAGCTCCCTTCCCCCGAAGCATGCTCCACACGACACCGCTATGAAGGCGATCGACGACGGCTTCGAAGCCCTCCTCGAGCCGTTCTACAACGGCAAGAGCCTGACGGACCCCATCTCCACCAAGGAGGACAAGTTCCAGCTGCTCCCCGCCTTCCTCAAGGTCAAGGGCCTCGTCAAGCAGCACATCGACTCGTACAACTTCTTCGTCGAGCAGGGGATCAAGGACATTGTGCGCGCCAACTCGAGAATCAAGAGCGATGTCGAGAGCCGGTTCCTCCTAGAGTAAGCGCGCCACCTCCTGCGTCCCTTCCTGCATCCATCCTCCAGTGGCTAACCCATGCCGTCCCAGATTCACCGACATCCGCGTCCTCCCCCCGCGCAGGGTGGACTTCGTCGACTACCGATGCGACAACGAAATCACCCCCATGGAGTGCCGCCTCCGCGACATGACGTACGCCGCGCCCATGGTCGTCGACATCGCCTACATCCGCGACAAGACGCGCGTCATCAAGAAGGACGTGCCGCTCGGCCGCATGCCGCTCATGCTCAAGAGTAGCAAGTGCCGCCTCGCCGGCGCCAACAACGCCCAGATGGAGTCCATGAACGAGTGCCCCCTCGACCCCGGCGGCTACTTCATCATCGGCGGCACGGAGAAGGTCATCCTGATCCAGGAGCAGCTGAGCAAGAACCGAGTCATTGTCGAGTCCGACGATAAGAACAACATCATCATGGCCTCCGTCACCAGCTCCACGCACGAGCGCAAGTCCAAGACGTACGTGCGCCTCAAGAAGGACCGGATATGGCTGACGCACAACGTCCTGGCCGAGGACGTGCCCATTATCATCGTCCTCAAGGCCCTCGGCGGCTTCTCGGACGCCGACATTGTCAACCTCGTAGCCGGCTCGAACTCCAAGCTCCAGGACGACTTCCTGATCAATTTCGAGGAGGCTGCGAGGGCCGGCGTCGTCAGTCAGCAGGATGCTCTTGAGTACGTCGGCGCGAGGGTGAGGATGGGCGGCAAGAGGCCCCCGGGCATGATGCAGCCGCGCCGGAACAACGCCGAGGAGGCGCTCGACACGCTCGCCAACCTAGTTGTCGCCCACGTCCCCATCGACGGGCTCGAGCCCAACACAAAGGCCATCTACCTGGCCATGATGGCGCGGCGCGTCCTCCTGGCGGCCCGGGACCCGACGCTCGTCGACGACCGCGACTTCGTCGGTAACAAGCGGTTGGAGCTGGCGGGACAGATGCTGTCGCTGTTGTTCGAGGATCTGTTCAAGAAGTTCACGAGCGAGGTCAAGATCAACATCGACAAGTTCCTCAAAAAGAACAACCAGGCCGTCGCCCTCGACCCGGCAAATATGATTCGCAACCACGCCAACAACATTGGCATGGGCTTGAACCGGGCGATCCAGACGGGAAACTGGAACGTGCGGCGTTTCGGTATGAACAGGGTCGGTGTGAGCCACGTCCTCAGTCGCCTCAGCTACATCAGCGCTCTCGGTATGATGACTCGTATCAACAGTCAGTTCGAGAAGACGCGAAAGGTGAGCGGGCCGCGTGCGCTACAGCCGTCACAATGGGGCATGCTGTGCACGTCTGATACCCCTGAGGGTGAGGCCTGCGGTCTCGTTAAGAACCTTGCACTCATGACGCATATCACGACCAACGACGAGGAGAAGCCCGTCCTGGAGAGCTTATTCACGGACGATAACGTCGATTCCCTAAAGACCATCGCAGGCCAGGACCTTCACGACCGGACGTACGTCATCCAGTTCAACGGCACGCCCATCGCCACTACCAAGTCGCCCGAGACCGTCACGAACAGGCTTCGGGCCCTCAGGCGGAAGGGTGCCATCTCGCCCTTCGTCAGCATCAGCATGAACCTGCATTACAAGTCTGTGCACATTGCCACCGACGAGGGCCGTATCTGCCGGCCGTTCATCATCGTCAGCAAGGGGAAGTCGCGGTTGAAGCCGGAGCACCTCCGGCTCCTTCAGCTGGGCAAGGCCACGTTCGAGGACTTCTTGAAGAAGGGCGTAGTGGAGTACCTGGACGTCAATGAGCTGAACGACTCGTTGGTTGCGATAGAAGAGGCGGACATCACGCGGAGTCACACGCATGTGGAGATCGAACCGTTCACCATCCTCGGCGCCGTTGCCGGTCTCATCCCCTTCCCCCATCACAACCAGTCGCCCCGTAACACTTACCAGTGTGCCATGGGTAAGCAAGCCATCGGGGCCATCGCCTACAACCAGTTCAACCGAATCGACACGCTCCTCTACACGCTCGTATACCCGCAGAGGCCAATGGTCATCAGCAAGACCATCGAGCTGATCCACTACGATAAGCTTCCCGCCGGCCAGAACGCGACGGTGGTGGTCATGTCGTACTCTGGTTACGATATCGAGGATGCCCTCGTTCTCAACAAGGCGTCGTGCGACCGCGGGTTCGGGCGCTGCCAGGTATTCCGCAAGTACACGACGGAGCTGCAGAAGTACCCGAACGGGCGGCGAGAGCAGATCGGGCGTCCGACGCGGGACGGGACGGGGGCCAAGGAGAGCAAGTGGAACGCGCTCGACGACGACGGGCTCGCGACGGTGGGGTACCAGATCAAGTCCGGGGAGACGATGGTGCTGAAGAACACGCCGCTGGACCTGGCGACGACGGGCATCGGGCTGGACCGCGGGCCGAGCGAGTTCCGCGACTCGTCGATCAACTACCGGACGCCGGACCCGGCGTACATCGACAAGGTGATGCTCTCGCACACGGAGAAGGAGACGCAGGTTATCAAGGTGCAGACGCGGCAGACGAGGCGGCCCGAGCTGGGCGACAAGTTCTCGTCGCGACACGGGCAGAAGGGTGTCGTGGGCATCATCGTCGACCAGGAGGACCTGCCTTTCTCGGACTCGGGCCTCGTCCCCGACATCATCATGAACCCGCACGGCTTCCCGTCGCGAATGACGGTCGGAAAGCTCCTCGAGTGTCTGACGGGCAAGGCGTCCATCGTCCACGGGCGCAAGGAGTACGGCTACGGCGACGCCTTCCGGTCGCACCCGCTCGAGGAGATGAGCAAGGTGCTGGTGGACCACGGCTTCTCGTGGGAGGGCAAGGACTACTTCACCTCGGGGATAACGGGCGAGCCGCTCGAGGCGTACCTGTTCAACGGGCCGATCTACTACCAGCGGCTGAAGCACATGGTGCAGGACAAGATGCACTCGCGGTCTACGGGCCCGCGCGCGATCCTCACGCGGCAGCCGACGGAGGGTCGGTCCCGCGACGGCGGCTTGCGTCTGGGAGAGATGGAGCGCGACTGTCTTATTGCGTACGGCGCATCGCAGCTGCTATTGGAGCGGCTGATGATTAGCTCCGACGCCGTCGAGATTGACATCTGCGAGGGGTGCGGGCTGTTCGGGTACCGCGGATACTGCAACACGTGTCAGGGGACGGGGGGCGTGACCAAGATGACGATGCCGTATGCGGCCAAGTTGCTTGTCCAGGAGCTGATCAGCATGAATGTCGGTGTGAGGCTGAAACTTGAGGATGAGTTCCCGCATCCGAAGAGGTGAAAGGGGGGGGCGGGTTGACGTAGCCGTTGAGAACTAGTGGTGGTGGCATTTGGGAGTTGGGCTGGGGGTGTTTTTTTTCCGGCTTGTTTGGGTTTATGTGTGTGCTTCCATGGACATGTACATGAATGGGAGGGAGTTTACGTCTTAGTTAGATTAGCTGCATTTACAACCGCTTGTCGTTGCGTATAAGTGATGCTCATGGCTTGTGAGTATCTTGAGTCCAGACTGGGGCGGGGGTTGATGTTAGGCAAAGGTATCAGCCAGCCCTACACGGCTTCCCTCAAAGACCCTCTGTTCTCAGTTCCATCCACAGCTTGAGGCTACACCTGTGTAGTGCAGTGCCTTTTGCTCGCCTTCGACCCCGAAACTCCGTCAACAAGCGCAAAGTCATCGGTGTCCCCGAGATACAGGACTCGGCATCGCCTTTTCGCCAGGTAGTGTCGTGGCGAGCAGAGGCAGGGAGGCGCTTATGTCCACTGGGTGTGGGGTGTAGGTAATAAAAGCCGAAATGAAATCCATATTGATTGCTGGGCTCAGTGAGGGCGATGTCCATTTTAGGTACTCGGTGGACTCCGGAGGCGACAAAACTGGACGTTAATGCCGGAAGGGGGTGGAGGCCATGCATTCCTACTGATCCAGTGGCGTTAAAGTGGAGGAAAGCGGGAGAGTAATGTAGTCTCTCAGCTATCAGCCGTATTCAACTGTTGATGACAATAGCAGGTGAATCAAGAGCGGTGAAGTGGGAGATGAAGTGGGTGGAAGAGGCGCGAGTGTAAGACGCCACATCCGGATCCAGGAACTGCATTGCTCGGCGCGTTTGGCCGAGTCCAGCCGGTCGGGATATTGAGATATTGAAAGTTTCGCGCCACCGAACGGTCGGTACATCCGTCCGCTTGGACCTCGAATCAAGCTCACTGTGAAGGGTTCGAATAATAAGCGGGACTGAGCCCCTTTTTCTGCGGTGAAACCCGTGGTATCTTTCTTGTTCTCTTCTCGACGCCGAAGGAACACACACTCCGCTTCCATTTCCGACGCTCGATGTGGAGAAAAGCACTGGCTAACACCCGTCTCCGGAACCGGACGGGCGTTTCCTTCGGCGAAGGTCCGTGGTGCTTGCCAACGCAGCTCCAAGCTGGACACCGCCAATCGCCTCCTCACACTCGCTGGGATGTAATATCAACGTCCTTCCCAACATGTTGATGCTGTCATGGATGGGCGTTCCAAGGACCTCGTAGATTGGCGCTCGTGGTGAGCTCGATATTAGCATCGCAGCTAATAGGAGACGTCCGACGCGGGCACCCGCCTGCTCACCGCCTTCTCCCCGCCCTAGTGGCGACCGATGACGTCCTTCCCCATCCAACCACGAAGGGTCCACGGACTGCGAGGCACAAGGCGCATCGCCAATATCCGGGTGTGGGGTTTCGTGTCTCGAAGCCCTCGAGATTGACTGGGAAGCCCTAACGCACTTCTCGCCAGCGATTCGACGTTTGTTATGACTCGACATATGCAAGCGCAATCACATGAATCATCCGCCCTATCCCGCGCTGGTTATTACGCTGGGCTGGTCTGGGCATGCGCGGCGGTGTAGGAGTGAGGGGTCATGATCCCGCCGGACCCGCTTTCGATTGATAAAAGAAGGAAAGAAGAGGGGACGGGTATCCAAGGTCAGAAGCCATGTATGTATGCACTGTCTGGTAGAGACATGATGGGCGCAAAAAGGAAGTCCGAGTCTCGAGCTGCTGCACTTCACAGAGATCCATCCTCAACCGGGCAAATCAGGCAGCAAAAGGAAGAAGGCCAGATCGAAAGAGTTGATCAGATGTGTCCGTGTCTTGCTTGCCTCTATGTCTTCCGGCCCCTCCTCTGCCCCCTCCCTTCTGAGCGCGCCCGAAGGAAAGAGCAGCCCGCCAACACACTTGCACTTTGGAGTCACGTTCTCGGGCCGGTTTGGAAAGTGGTGGGGTCGAGCCCCTGAACCTACCTGGAAGGGAAGGTTCGGGGGCGGGGAGCGGCAGGAAGCGTGGGCCATGTGCCGTCGAGGGAAGGAGGGGACAGACAGGGGTTCACCTGAGCGGGTCTGGTCTGCGTGGGTGCTCTTTTCCGCTCCCTGCGAATATACCGAGTACTACTTGCTTATTCTATCCACAATCATGATTCTAAGCACCGAAAGCCGCGGAAACAAGCTCTCTATCAGAAGAGCGTAGCAGGGAAGGCACGATGAACAGCAGAGGGCAAGGAGCGTCGCCGTAGCACACTTGGGTACTTGTGATGAGTCGGAGAGGCCAAGCGCGACGGCGCCGCCTCTGAGACTCGAACTACTGCACGTCAAGACGTGCCCCTCACCCCAGGCCGCCGTGGGGCTTCCTATCGACTTGATTCCGTGCGGTGGAAAGTCTTGTTTCGACCACGACGCCGAAGCCCTGGAAGAACGCACGCAATGGCCATGAAGACCTCGGTTGACAAATTTCAGGTATGGGCTCTCGATGTAACCGGGCACGGGGGTATCATTTCCAGTCCTTGGACCCGGCAAAGCATGGAGGGTTCTTTCCCCTTGTGCCTGGAGGGGGGCGCGCCGCCTGCCAAGTGCGGATACCTGGTGCGACATGGGGCTGCTGGCTACCACTCCCAGGCCCCGGGGATCGCTCTCCTGCAAAGGGTGCATCGTACATCGAACAGCGCACTGATCTGGATGTACGGGGTTTAACATCTGCGCCCAGAAAATCGGTAGCAGGGCGGCGGGAGGGAAGCAAGGGCGGCCGCAGATACCAACACCTCGACAACTCCGCGGCGGTCGGTGCTGCGACGCTGATAGGTAGCAGCCTGAAGGCACCACCGAACGGGCAATCCGATGTGGTAGGCGTTGAGTTCTGTTAGCGCCAGTGATACTTGAGCGCTTGGCTGGTGGGCCCTGAAATCACCCCAGAGCCTTGACCCGGGCAGCTACGATCCGGCCTCTTTACTAATAGAATCCCGTCTCTGGTACCTAGTCACATCGAGACGATCCCGCGCACAGTAGGCTCACGGTGGTACCCTAAGTACCCACGAGCCAGAGGGACCCTCCGCGTGGTCCTAGCGACCGCCACAGGGGAATCAATGCAATTGGCAGCCTTAGCACGAGGAAATGAAACCTTGCCCAATTCTCCCGTCCCTCTTCTCCTCATTCCTCTTGGCCTTCGTCCTCCTGCCTCTCCTCTCTGTGCATTCCCGCCGCGTCGACGCTCGTTGCTCCCCGTTTTCGCACCTCGCGCCGCCTCGTCAGCGTGGTCGCTCCTGGCTCTCCAGGGCGCGACGTGTCGAAATATACCGAACGGGCCTTTTCGTTTCGCATCGCTGTATCCTAGGAGAGGGGGAAAAAAGGTGAGATCCGCCCATCGCAAAGGCTTTCGGCGACTGTGGACCCTGCTACTTCGACACCTCCCAAAAAATCCCCGCCCCCTCACTGCCCCGTAGACAAGGGTCTTCGGCTCTCGACGTGGGCTCCTCTCCCAGTTCCCCAGCGCACAGCTTCTCCCCCTCATCTTGTCCTCGCGACACAGCACTCTTGTCCTGGACGCTTTACAGCACTGCTACCATCTTCTGCACTCCCCTGCTCTACCCCATAGCCCTGGCCTGCGCCACAAGAGGAGCTCGGACTGTTTGGTTGTGTCCAGGGCTGCACGCTCCACACACGTCCACCCCCCCGGCAGCTCTGCGGGCAACACGGTCCCCCTCTTTCGCACACTCGAGACGAAAAATACAAGGGCGCAATTCAGTCGCAACACCCTTGAAGCTATCACTGCCGGACCCTTGAGAAAGCTCGAGGTCGTCAGCTCCGCCTTCACCTCTTGCGCCTCGGGACGACGACTTTGCTGCCTTGCGACCCCTCCTGATCGTCGCATCCAACACAGGCACAGACTGGCGTTGCCCAACACCTGGTACCCGCGACCTGGCGCTATCCCCTTGCCCTCTGCGTTGCTCGCCTTCACCCGAGACTCACGATCCCGCTTCACATCTCGTTTCTTTCGCTTGCTTTTTGTTCTCATACTCGAGCTTACTAGGGTCGGAACCGGCTTTGCTGACATACACATCTGAAACAGTAATATAGAGCTGCCGAACGCTCCCTTTGCCTACCCGGCGTGTACGAATCCGACACTCGATGTCATAGTAGAAAGCGGAGGAGGAACGAAAGGCTTAAGAGAAGCGAACACACGCAACGAAACAAGAGAAAAAAAAAGAAAGCCCCGCAAAGATGGACGATTTACGGTTTCCGAGGACCGACGCAGGCATGAACGGCCTTGTCTCGCCGCCTCGGAATAGCTCCCGCCTTCCGAGCAGCATCTCCGGCCACGACCATCGAACCTCCTTGCCTCGTCGGTTCACCACCGACTCGGGGCGTGTACCAACATTGTCTAATATCCTACTTCCCCGGGGCCCTGAGCAGCCCCAGGATTATGCATCTGTACGTCGTGTCCTCAGCCTTCGGTCACTTACGTGGTTCTCATGACCGGGTCGCTTGTTGGTTGTCGGCGGTTGTGCACATTCCTCGAGACGGCTTGGTCTTCGTTCTGTGTACGGACCCCAAGGCTAACACATCTCGCTCCAGGCATACCACAAAGTTCAATTGGTACGTCCTCAGCCCGGCGCGGCTGTGTCATATGGCGACAGGCATCCCGGCATCCAGTCCTGGTTGCCGCTTGACAGTCAACTTAGGACAAGCCAACCCCCCGGCCCAGGCCACCACATGGATATGAGACAGGGAGGACTGACGGCCGGCCAGCTAGAGAAGAAGAAGCAGGAATATGAAATGATCAGAGAGCAGAAGCGCCGGTTTGAGGCCGAGATGCAGAAGCATGAGCAGGAGCTGGCCCAGATGACCCAAGACCTACGAGGCCCGTTCGGCGGCCACCAGTCCGAGCCCACGACCCCCCCGGAGTATCGCGAAAACCCGAGCGGCTTCCCCTCCATCTTCTCGCGACCGAACCGGTACTCGACCTCGAGCCTGGCGTCTCCCCCGGGCCTATTCAACCGCCCCGGTCGGTCTGGCTCCCAGATCTCGTCTCCCCCGGCGGGCATTCTGGCCAGCATTCAGCCTCCGTGGTCGACGCCCACCACGCGGAGGAACAGCGACGACGACGACGACAAGGAGGATGCCGTTCGCCAAGACCCGACGAGCCACAGGTCCTCCAACGCGTAAGTGTACCGATGTCTTTCGACGTCACCTCCCTACACCGCACTAGCTTCGCGAGAAAATAGCCAGTCTGCGAACTATAGGCCAAGGCTGTGCAGCCCTGTCCCACTGGCCGCTGTTTGGGCAGTGGCTTGAACGGGTTTTATACTCGCAAGCTTTGGCCGCTCTGCTATCTCGGTCAAGATGACAACGGCAGGGGTTCTGCTCTTCACCACCGTACCTACCCCTGGTCACTCACCATGTCCATCGTCCTACGTCATTGCCAACCAAGATGCTGTAGTCCAGCAGTGTCGTCACAACCGCAGGTCATTAGCACTTCATTATCTTGGGATCATCTCATTTCTCGGACAAATCACACGACCACGTATCATTCTTCCTTCGCACACCTACCCTACCCCCTCACTATTGCTTCACACTGCTTCCTTCTACATCTGTGGTCATTCCCGAGGGACCCGCGTGCGCCATCCCGACGCCGCCAGACAACTGCCATTTCCTGTTGGTATCCTGCATTATGCCCTGCAAAGCCTGTCTGCTTTCTGCGTTACCTCCGTTGGACAGTTCAACACCATTACTCCCCCAGTTATGCTCGAAACTGCACCCTTAAAGGCTTCACAGCCTATTGGTGCTCTGGATTCTCTCGATGGACACAAGCTGATATGCATGTATTTTAGCGTCAACAGGTACTCGATGCCCGTAACGAGGTCCCGGAATGGCCCTTACGATGTCGGGGGTCTCGATGGGAACAACACTGCCCGGTTTTTGTTTGGGGATGAGGATGTGGGCGACTCCAAGCTCACGGCCATCACAACTTCCGATGAGAGCTTCCCTACCCTAGTTCGCAGGGACGAGTCCATGGTACGTGTGAACGCCTGTTTTTGTGTGATCCCGATCCTTTTTCTTTCAAATTGTCGACGACATGGAAGATGTATATCCCTTCTCCTACATGAGTGATGCCTCAGCAACCATTGTGCTTGGGACTCTTAGTAAGGACCCACGGCAACATCCTACACAAGGGGCATCGTGAATCGTTTGCCCGTCATTATAGGAAAGAGCGCCAGTGGCAGACTCGTTCCTTCTTCCTCCGCTCGCTCCTTCTCTTCTTGTTATTCGTCCCAGATGGATCGATCCATTCATTCCCCTTTCCTTCGCCCCGCTGCAGGAAAAGTTTGTTTCTCTGCAGCATTCCCACAACCACGCCCAGCCTAATCTAATCAAAGGGGAGAAGAATATCTTCTATCCTTTGCCTCTGTTCCTCGTCACCATCTCCTTTCCCCTATCATCCGGGCCTTCATTCACCCATCATTCTACTATTCACCACTACCCTTCATTCCGAGTTCTACTACACCTGCCTCGGTACCTTCCCTCATTCTGGACCACGCTCACATACCTCTGGAGAGACCATACTAACTCATGCCTCCAACAGGGTCTATCCCCCATTGGCTCTGGTCAGCTCAACGGTAGCGGCGCGTCGACGAGGACGGCAAACTCTGTTCGTCACTCCCTTGATCTGAAGTACCTCGGTGAAGGTGCAGACACCGGAGGCTCAATTCTCTCATCGGCGGGTAACCACATGATCACTACACCTCCCAAGTCCTCCAACAAGACAACTCCCGGACAGAACTTTGGCAGCAGCCCGAACAATCACGCCCAGCAGCACTTCCATCAGCATAACGCAAGCCTCGGGCGCATCCCCGCTGGAGCGATGCCTACTCGTCACACTCGCGAGCTGTCCAACGAGAGCAGCTCCGCTGTGTCTCGTGAGCAGTCCGGGGCCTACCCTTCGATTCAGTCAACTCTGCAGGGCAGTGCCGCGCCCTTCGGCCCCACCATGGCTTCCACCGCCGCTGGCGCCAGTCCGATGGGTGCTCCGAACCCGGCTGCCGGCTATCCTTACTATGCCGGCAGCAACTATGGGCCCTCCGCAGTCCCTCCTTCTACCGGCGCTCCCAACTATGGCGTTCCTCTCCTCGCCATGGGCCTCCAGAACATGAACATCAACGGCTACCCTAATGGAGGCTACGCTGGTGCCTACACGCCCGGCTACCACGGCACTCAGCAGCGTGATAGCCAGGCTCGTGTGATTCAGAATCGTCGCCAGATGGACAATGAAGGTAAATATCCTGTGTCTTGTGATCATCTCCTATCAGTTACTAATACCACCTTGTAGCGATGTCTCGATTTCACAACCTGCCCGTCGAGGCTGTCGCTGGTCAGATTTATGACCTGTGCAAGGATCAGCATGGATGCCGCTACCTCCAGAAGAAGCTGGAGGAGCAGAACCCTAGTCAAACGCATCTTGTCTGGCTCGAGACCAATCAACATGTTGTTGAACTGATGACGGATCCGTTTGGCAATTACTTGTGCCAGAAGCTTCTCGAATTCTGCAACAATGACGAGAGGACGGTTCTCATCCAGAACGCCTCGGTTGATATGGTCCGCATCGCACTCAACCAGCACGGGACCCGGGCTCTGCAGAAGATGATTGAGTTCGTGTCTACGCCTGACCAGGTCCAGATCATTGTCGAAGCCCTTCGCAACCGCGTGGTGGAGCTGATCCAGGACTTGAACGGCAATCACGTCATCCAGAAGTGTCTTAACAAGCTCTCTGCTACGGATGCCCAGTTCATCTTCGACGCGGTCGGTCTCCACTGCATCGAGGTGGGAACTCATAGGCACGGATGCTGCGTGCTTCAGCGCTGCATCGACCACGCCAACACCGACCAGAAGGCGTGGCTCATTGGGCGCATCACGGAACATGCTCACATCCTCGTCCAGGATCCGTACGGCAACTATGTGATCCAGTACATCATCGACCTCAATGAGCCCTCGTTTACGGAGCCGGTCGTCAACCAGTTCCGTGGCCACGTCTCGCAGCTATCACGCCACAAGTTCAGCTCCAACGTCATTGAGAAATGTCTCCGATGTGCGCAGGACGCGTCCAAGGATATGATTGTCGACGAGATTCTTTCACCCGGCGAGATGGAGAAGCTGATCCGTGATAACTATGCCAATTACGTGATCCAAACGGCTCTAGAGTACGCCACGCCTCATAAGAAGGCCACGCTCGTTGAGGCCATTCGGCCCGTGCTCCCCAGCGTCCGGTCCACCCCCTACGGGCGCCGAATCCAGGCCAAGATCCACAACTATGACGGGCGCACCTCAGGACATGCCACCCCGGCCGACCCCACTGGCGGTCAAATTCCACTCCGAGCCTCTCACAGCCGCGGCATGTCCAACGGAGTGGGGATCCCAACGGTCGGTAACATGGGCTTTGCCGGTCTGCAGAACGGCGTGCCTGGCAACATGGGTGGCCCCGGGAACATGGGCAATGCTCCGCCGACCATGTCTCCGCAGAGGAGCACGCAGGGCGGGTTCCCGGCGGCAAACGTGGCTCCTATTGGAGGTCCTGCGGGCCACATGCAGGCTGGCCAATTCAAATACCCCCAGAGCCCTGCCCGCACAAACGGCGGCCCGTCCCCCTCGGAGAGCGGCGAGCCGCAGTGGCTGTAACAACACCTTGTAACCATAGGGATTGGGGTTTGAGCAGACACGAGGGGACCCGTGGGGGCCAACCTTGCTGGGCTTCATACCGCCTTCTCAAAATGCATTGTTTACGACACGGATCATGACCTCATGAGTTTCCCTTTCCACGATGTTTCGGCACTGCATCCGAACTACACGACCTGCTTTTTCGTTTGTTCTTGTTTGTGTGTACAATATTGCGGCGGAAAAATAGGAGAGGGAGAGAGGCATCGCGGCAAGCCCCAACAGAGGGGGACGCAATTGTTTCGACATTAGGGGGCCTTGAGCGTTTTCATCCGATCGGGTTCCTTGCGCCCCTCGAAGTATCCTGGGGGATGTGCTTAGAGGCGGGCAGCCCTTCGGAGGGAATGGGACGGCGATGCCGTGGTTAGAGCGGACATCTACAGGAGACTCCCGACATGGTGGTTGATGGCCTGGACAATCCTATCTTCGCAATGCTTCCAAGACGTTACCGACTGACGGGCACTGCATCAACGTGCATCGACCATCATCGCCTGGCTTGCTTCGACAAACGTCATCAGACATCACTTCCATGCTACCATCCAAACAGCACCAAGCGCCTGCTTCGGAGCATCTTCTTTTTCCCGTTTTGTTTGAACTTGGGTGGGGGGATGGGGGGGAGAAGACAAGATATCAGAAGAGAGGTGGAACTTGACACCCAGTTTTGTTCCGCGACATGTACAACCCAGTCCGGGGACTTTGTCTCCCCGTAGCACATTTTCCATTTTCCCATCATCGAATCCGTCATTTCTCGTTCCTTTTTGAGATTTCCCCTTTGTCTTTTACTTCTAGTTCGATCAGGATCGGGGAGGGCCTCCGACGACGTTGCTTTCCGGGGCCCTCGTCTGGTCCACTTTTCATGTTTTTCCTCTTCCTTCTCGGTTTATTCGAGATGAATAAAGTGTATTTATCTAGCTAGATGCGGTTTGGGAATCTTGAGGTCTACTTGTGAGTGTTTATGTATGGATGCTCGTGACTGTGCAAGCGCGCGAGTGTTTGGCGTGCGCTGAAGATGAGGCTTCTGGCCCTGGTTCTGGATTGCTGCCTCGGCCGCTGAGCTCGTTCGCCCATGGGGAGAACCGTGCAGGCACATGGGTGCTCCCCATGCCGCTGCGCGGGCTCAGCCCTTGCTGGGTCCTCGTCGTTTCTCTTGGGCCATGGCGTAGCTCGCGGCACCGTAGGAGATTACGTCGGTATGTCGTGTCGTGATATATGGGGTCGTCATCTAGTTTTTTTTTTTTTGTTGTTGTTGTTGGGGGGGGGGGTCTGAACGATGTCGCCACGTGCGTTACGACAGCAGCGCCAAAGGTAAGGACCAGGTCTGGGAAGCCGGGCTTTATGGAGGGGATGAGACGGCGGCTGTGGGTGGCGAGGCAGTTGGGGTCCATACGTCGAGCGGCTTGCGAAAGTGGGCGTGGTATGGAAAAGGAGCGGAGAGGTATAAGAGGGCGGTGGACAGGACTTCGGCCTTCTCGTAAAGGCGAACTTGGGCTTGGCCTCGATACGGATCCTCAGTTCTTTTGGTGAGATGGCCGGGGTACGGGGGTCGACCCGCGAGCGCAGGACATTGCTCAGACGGATGCTACAGGGAAATGTGCGGATACGAGTCAACTTATCAGAGGATCCCAAGCGCATCACTTTCAAGTGTCCAATTCTTGGGTCACGGTGGTTCCTCACAACGGTCAAGGACAAGATATGTAGTCGAGTCATGTCTCATCAAGCAGAGGCTTGGAATCCTCCTCATTCACATTTTTATTCGGGGCAAAACTAAACTCCCCCAACCCCAACCTGATAAACCCCGGGGAAGCAGACAACGAGCCCACCGGCTCCAGATACCCATCCCCAACACCCAGCGGCACGCCTCAGAAGCGGTGCTAGCAGCGGCGCCCACGGACGCGCGCTTACCTGTAGCGCCACAGCTGGAGGGTGTTCTGCCTCTTCCAGGTCTTCCTCCGGCCGCCGCTGGTGTTGTTGTAGCGGTGGCCCTTGTTGAGGCCGCGGGATTTCTTGCCGGTGGCGGTGAGACCGCGGGCCTCGCGGTGCTTGTGCACGGGGTTGACGATCCAGTTGATGCGGGGGTCGATGCGGATGGCCTTGTGCTGGGGGTCCACGAGGATGACCTCGTAGTACTTGTAGGTCGAGTCCTCGTTGATCCAGTACGAGTTGAGGACGCGGAGGTTGGCGCAGCGGCGGCCCACACGCTCCTCGGCGGTCGCGCGGAGCGAGCGCTGGTACTTGAGCTGGTTGACACCGTGGTTGGTGGGCTTGCCTGCGCGAGGGGGTTAGAGCGCTGCGGGGCGAAAGGCGGCACGCGAGGATCGAGGACATACCGTAGGTGGCACCCTTAGGCGCGGGCTTCTTGCGGCCACCGCGGCGGACACGGATGCGGTAGATGACGTAGCCCTGCTTGGCCTTGTATCCGAGGCGGCGCGCCTTGTCGGGGCGCGAGGGGCGCGAGGCGCGGTGGCAGACGTTCAGCTGGCGGAGCTATATTGATGCAGTCTCAGCAAATGTTCAACGACTGTATAGCAGAGGCGACGGGAGGTAATCCCACGTCGGCGGTGCCTGGTCGTCCTTCCCTTTCATTGAAAGGGTTGTTTGGATCTCGGCTGGCTCCGCCCGCTCTGGTGGAAAATTTGGATCCCAAAGAGCGGCCGGCCAACGGAAAACTCGAAACGACGAGAGGCACGGCGGACGAGGGCCCCGTCGCCCACAGTATCATGGTATGGATTTGTCGGGAAATGGTTGTCAACGTACTTCCCAGCAGCGAACGCGGAGAAGGAAGCGCATCACATCGGACTGCTTCTTCTTCTGAAGCTCCTCGACATACTTAAGGGCACCCATCTTGACTGTCGGCGGGGAGGAAAGGTCAGCGCTGCTGCTTGATTAAACACGACCAAGAGAATCGAAAGGAAGAGTTTGAAAGAATGAAGACGATGGGGTATCAAGAGGGGTATGGAGATGGGGGTTCACGAACCGGCTGTTTGGGAACGATGTCCTGCTGTCGAGTTAGTAGTAGAGGTCGCGGGGTGTGGTCGAGGTCGAAAGTTTTACAGGAATTGCGAGAATTGCCCTATCTCAAGGGATTTTGCCGAGGGCTGGTTTGTGTGCCGCCTTTCCAGATCAGGGCTAGCGCCAATTGGTCTCGAGCCCCGTGACTTGATGGTCCGTGCTCAGTAGACTCTTGGTGGGGCGTCTCCAAGTAAGTGTGAGGCGCCATATACGGAAGTATTGTCGAGCAGCAACAACACCCATCTCATAAAAAAAAAGATCAATCTACTGTATATTTTTTCAGTCCGTTCTGAAGCTTACTCGATCTGTAGAAGTATGAAATGGGCGGTAAAATACACATCAATCATTGAACAGAGAGCCTTCACGCGGACTGGATCTCTTCCTCTTGCAGCTGCTTCACGACTTTGTCCCACGCGATCCACAAGCCCCAGACTCCCTTTCCCGACGCATCTTCCCCAATCTTGCCCAAACTCTTTTCAAAGAAACCCGTAACCAGCTCATCAATGATACCTGCAGGTTGAGACAAGGTGACAAGACTGTCGCCCGCCGACGGAGACACCGAGGCATTGATCAACTTCTCGCCGAGTTGTCTTCCTTTGTCGATGATCCTCAGTACTTCCTTTTTGTCCTGATCATTCGAGCGAATCTCCCGCTCAAGTCTTGCGCCTTTGCCAGGCGCATTCATGCCATTGTAATGTTGCAAGACCTCCTGGCTGAGGGCCAAGATGCGCCGCCCCTCCTCATACAGAGGCTGAACCTCTAGGCCTGTCTTCGATCGAGACGGCGAACTGCCCTGCTCCAGGAACTCGGGACGCTTGGCGTTAAATCTTTGAGCAAACTCCTTGGCAACGTTTTCACTTCTGCCGTTAGCATCCGCCTCGGCGTGTAGTCGAGGGGCTTGCATTTTCTAGCTCTTACACGTCGGCCTTCTTCCCTCGGGCGAACTTCCGGAGCTCATCCTCCTCGGATCTCTGCTTCTTCTGAAAACCTTCGAGAAATTCCTTTGACTTCCTGACCTCTTTACTGCTAGATTTGCGCTGCAGAGCTATGTAGTTCAGCCTATCTAGGCCACTGTCGCAAGTTGTCAAGATTAGCGCTCTATTTGACAAACTCTCAAGACGAGAGTAGAAGTAACTTGCCCGTCCAGGTACTCGGATTTGTCGTCATCATCATCACCATAGTCTACCCGGCTACGCCACGAAGCGCGGCCTTTCCCCTCCGGACTGCCTTCGTCTCCAGAGTGCAGACGTGGCGACCGTCGAGCTGTCTTCCCCTCGCTTCTCTTTGCTTTTTTGTTAGCCACTACGAGGACGTCGTCCGAGCCATCATTGTGATCTAAGAGAGAGGTAAGACCGAGTGCATTAGTTCAAGCAATCCCTCCAACTGGACCAACTGGGCAGTGGAAGTCGGCGTACCACCAGCTCGGGCGGCTGCAGCCTTGCGCTTGGCTGGCTGCCGCCTGGGAGGCATGGCTGGCTGGAAAACGAAGGATATATAACCTGACTGTTTTCAAGCTCGCGTACTGTATGCCAAAGGCACCACAAATGATAACCGCGAATGGGAAGGAAAACGTCCACCTAGCACGTGGAGTCCGCTCCAACGGCATACGCCACCAGGGACAAGAGCAATGGGAGGGTGAGAACGCCGGAGCAACATTGTAGGCTCGTCCTCTTGTCAGTCGTCTGTCTCCGCGAGTCCTGTCATCGGACGGAAGGAGGGACCCTCTCCAGCGTCCCACACGATAGTGGATTGTCATCCACATCTGCAGTCGAGAAGGACCGACTGACTATACGGAGAAGGAGCGACGCAGGCGTGTGCAGAGGGTCGCCCAATAGAAACGTAGGAGCAATGCAGTACCGGATAGCTGTTTCAGAGTTACTTCGGCATTCCTGATATGATGTATTGTTGGCGGGCTTCTAGAATAGATAAGAAAAAAACAGAGAAAAGATAGACTGAGCAAAGGGCAAATGCTTGATGGATCGCAGTTATGCCAAACACTACCGGCCACGATATCCGCGCAACAAGAATAACTGCGCCTTCTTCCGCTCCCTGTTCCTCTACTATACCACCAGTTTCTACCTTGTAACCAAACTCCCAATGGTATGTTGTATCTGATTGTAGATTCGTCCTCCTGGGTGCCGAGATATGTACATGTAGGCCTCGGGCCACCTTCCAGCGGCGGCGATGATCGTCGAGACGTAAGTAGCACGGAGGTGTTTGTCGAAGAGTGACGGAAACGCGGTCAATATCGCGCACTGTCGACCGATGCCGTCCTTAAGTCGGCCATGTTCGATAGGCCAGTTCCTGAGCCGAGGGCCGGCAGGCGGGGCACCCGCCTTCATCCGCGCCTCAGCGCAGAGGGAATGAACGACGCGAGTCCCTTCTTGCCGTCCTTCTTCTTCATCTGCTCGGGCTTCCGGGTCGCGAAGTGGATGTACCAGATGAGAACGCCTTCTAGGATGAGGCTGACGAGGACGACGAGGAGGATCGTGAAGAGGACGGGCTGGTCGTTGAGCGTCATGACGGCCTCCTCGGTGGCGCCGATGGAGCGGAACCACCCGAATCGGTCGCCTCCGCCCGTGAGTTTTTCGCTCATTGTGACGGTCCGGGAGTGGTCAAGTCGCCAAGATTCGTTTGGGGGGGGGGAGATTGAGGTGTGGTTCGAGTCGATCGAGGGACAGAGGTCCAAGCCCGGGGCTAATCAAATCGTGATTGTGGCGTTCGCCCCCCAAAGTAAACAAGAGATGATGAAATAGAAGGATTATTACATGAAGTTCAGTGCGCCTGTCACCAGCGGTTCATTAAGCAAGATACTAGCTTTGGGGGGTAAAGGAGCGGAAGTGGTTGTTCACGAAGCGTCAGAGGGGAAAGGAGAAAACATCTCGGCGCATGCGACGTCTTGGTGCCCCGAAACGGTGGACGTCAGGATTGGCCTGATTGGGGCGCGATGCTGGGCTGCAGTTTCAGAGTTGCACCAGATGTCGACCGATGCCCGGGCACTTCTGATTGGCTCTTGCCGTCGATGTGGAGCTAGACATGGGAAGGGCATATGAGCACTGGAGAGGCATTCGATGAAGACTAGCTTCACAATGGCACTGCTTCTTGGCGGAACACCTCGGCGTGCTTTATGGCCACCGCCCTGATGGAATGGCACTTGGAACAACCTGTGAATATCTCTGTGTGCAAAGAGAGAGTGTGCACTACGAGTGTTAGTGCACCCCTGGTTCCTGAAGTGGCCCCGCTTACGTCAGCCAGCACTCTGGCACCACCCGCCATGCCTCAGGCAGTCACGCAGCTCAATTCCAGAATTGGCGAGTCACTCGAATCCGGCCAAAAAAATTGGATCAGACAACCCGAACGAAGGGAGACCGCTTCCGACGCCCACGCCAACCCCCGCTCGAGTCTCTGCGAAGCGTAACTGCTATACGGGGGGAAACATAGAGGAAGTGGGCTCGATCCACTCACTCAGCAGCAGTTATGAGCACGGTACGCCCCGGACAGGCGCTCCTGAGCCGGTGCCTCTCCCGGCACGCCGCCGCGTCAAGAGCCGCCTCGCCCGCGACGACAACCCCGACGACCCTGGCCGCGACATGCCACCGCCTCCACACATCCGCGCCGCGTCCCGCGCGTAGGCCGCGCTTTAAGAGCCTCAAGGCCGAGAAGATGGGCCTCACGACGCCGGAAAAGGTCGACGAGTACGCGAAGCGCAAGTTCCCCGACTACGACGCCCCACAGCTGCAGGGGCTCAAGGATATGTACGAGTACACGGAGGGCCAGATGGACGCGGTGCACGCTGGAGAGAAGGCGGTGGACCCGCGCGACATGGCGCTGCAGGGGCGCGTGAGGGACGACAAGGCCCGGCTGTCGTACCTGGAGGACTTCTCCGAGGTGAAGCCGGTGCTGGACCTCAAGCCCGAGCGCCGGCTCGAGGCGCAGAACTACAAGTGGCTGTCGGAGCAGGAGTTCCAGGACAAGCTGTTCGAGAAGATGCTGGAGAAGTCGACGGCCAACATGGAAGAGGCGGCGGCGGAGGCGTTCCGGCGTTCCGTCGAGCGCGCGGCGGCGACGCAGGGGCTCGAGGTCGACCTGACGAAGAAGGAGCTCGAGGACATGGAAACGTGGCCCGAGCTGCGGAAGAAGTACCTCATGACGCCCGAGCAGGAGGAGATGAGCAGCAGCAAGCTCAAGGCCAAGGACGAGGCCGACATGAAGGAGGCGACGCTGTCGCCCGAGGAGACGCGGCGGATGCTCGAGGAGCTGGTCGACGACTTCGCCAAGAGCTTCAGCACCAAGGTCAACGAGGAGACGTCGGAGCTCTTCGCCGAGGACGAGAGGCTCGACATCAACACCGCCGGCACCGCCCCGCCCCTTGGCAAGGTTCCCGGCGTCGAGGGCCTGTACAAGCACGCCAACGACCCGGAGGACGAGGGCCTCGACGAGGAGGGCGCGTACCAGCACCTGAAGAAGGTGACGGGCATGTCGGTGCGCGACATCCTCTCGCTCTTCACTAAGCCGCTCGTCTCGCGTTTCGTCGTCAACCAGACCCGTCTGGGCAAGGTGCGCAGCGCGTCCGTCATGGTCATCGCCGGAAACGGGAACGGCAGGCTCGGGCTCGGCATGGCCAAGTCGGCCGACTTTGGCACGGCGTCCATGGCGGCGCGCGCGCTCGCCATCCGCAACATGAAGCCCATCCGGCGGTACGAGAACCGGACCATCTACGGCACGGTCAAGGTGAAGATCTCGGGGACCATTGTCGAGCTCAGGGCTCGCCCGCCCGGTATGTCCCGTTCCCCATACAACCCCCCCTTACTCCCCTCCACCATGCCACTTCCCGTTGAGCACACTCGGCTAACTACATCGCACGCCAGGCTTCGGTCTCCGCGTCCCCTCCCGCCTCTTCGAGATGTGCCGCGCCGCCGGTATCCACGACATCTCGGCCATCATCCCGCGGTCCAAGAACCCCATGAACACCGTCAAGGCCACGTTCCAGGCCCTCACCAACCAGCCGGACCCGGAGGCCATCGCCGAGGGCAGGGGCAAGAAGCTGGTGGACGTGAGGAAGGTGTACTACGGCGGCGCTGTATACTAATCTCTTGTAACAACTATCCTTGCTTGTCTGTATAAAAATAGATCCCCTTGTACTTTCGTGGATATCTGTTCTACTCGTCTCATGCATGTCTGTCTGTCTGGAGTACGAGGAGTGGGGTCAGTCATGGCGATTGAGTTGCACCGAAGTTTGCAATGAACATCTAGCAAAGTGTCGATTTCACCCTCTGTCCGAAAGGCATCTAGTGTCCCGGCTCAGCAAACCTCAACCTAGCCAAATCGCTCTCATATTTGCGGATCACATAACCATCAAAACCAGTAAAGCAGGAAAGAAAGCCAGGTCGCAAACCAGAAACAAGCAAATGAGATCTTGATCTATGACAGGTATCTCCCCTTAACCAAGAGCAAACAATTAACCCCTTGAGCAAAAACAAAAGATCACACGGTCTTTCTCTTTCTTCCTCCCCCCTTTCTCCGTACCCCGTTCTTGAATAACAGATGTGCATCCCCTAAGATATTGAAATCGTTTTTGTATGTCTTTTCCACCCCCGTATTGCTCCGCGTCGACAAAACGATTGTAAAGGTCGAAATAAGTCTAGTTGACAATCCGAAGTTCGCTCGGCAGTGACGGTGGGCGTGTCGTAAAACCGTCCCGGCTGATCGGTGTAGGCGCCCAACCTGGGCACCCCAGGTCCAAACTCAAAAGTGGTAGAGCTGGCCATCCAGAACAGTAGGGGTGAGGACAATGGACGCCCTCGCAATGAAAGCAAACGCCATAGATGGAGTCATCACTCGTACCCTCGCAAGCGAAGGACGTCTGGCTCAAAGGGCACCGCAGCTCAAAGGGCCAGAAAATAGTAAAGAAACACTGGTTTCCGTCTTTCCCTTCTTGTCTCTGTTCTCCCTATCCGCCTCCTTCACATTCTTTGCAGAGAAAAAAAAACCTTCCGAAGTGGACGTCGTGTCGTTGTAAGGCGAACGGATTGATCATGACAAAACAAGAGGCTGTGTTCCTCGCGGGAAAGAAATGACAGAAGAAAAGAAGAAGATAAAACAAAAACATCCTTGTAAGTACTCAACACCCCTGTATCAATAGGTACACAGAATAAAAAGTCGTCTAGCTCGTAGAAGGAATTTCAAACATGGTATGAGATGGTGGCAGTAGTCACAAGTATGGACTTAAAAAGAAAGTGTTGCCGTGGGTTCAACGGGAGTTCATGGACAGCCCCTGGAAAGATGTAACCCAGTCCGGTTGGGCGCCCACGGGAGACATGCCCTGAGGGTGAGGAGCTGCCCCGGGAATCTGGCCCTGAGCCCGTCGAATGGTCGAGAGGTCGTTCTGTGGCGGGAACCCTCCTCCGAACGGATCCGCCGACTGGCCCGATACCGCGTGGTACGATACGTTGTTCGCCGACCTGGGCGCCGAACCGAACCCTAGGCCATGTTGCGGCTGGTAAAAGTTTCCAGAGGGGTAGGTTGACGGTGGTGCGCCGACACGCTCACCGCCCGAGTAGCTCTGGCTGAGGCCCAGACCTTGGTATCCCCGGCCCGCCTGCGACTCCTGCTGGGGCTGGTTCGCCCGACGCTCGGGGTGTCCACCACCTCGCCCGCCACTTGCGGCGCCAGGACCGACCGCGCCAGGACCGATGCCACTCGGGGCCTGTATGCCGAGTGTCGGGTTCGCGAACGACGCAGGGTTGACAGCCGACATCCAGATGCGTGTCTTGTAGATCTTGAAGAGGTCCGTAACGAGGGAGTTGAAGTTGATGTAAGAGTCCGCGAAGTAGTAAAAGGTAAGTTTCTTCCAGTCCCTAGTTCAGTTATGTTTAGTATACAACGACAATCTTTGAAGACGGAGGTATTTAGACAAGTCCGAAGCCGGCGAGGACGACTTACATCTGGAACTCGGCATCAAGGATCTCCATATTAAGGCCGTGCTCCTTGACCTTTTGCATGCAAACGCGCTTGGCCTTCGCTTCATTCCCCTCCTTCTCTCGCAGCGCATGGATTTCGTGGCTTTGAGCCAGCCGCTTGATGAGCTTCGGCTTCAGCTCTCCGGTATTTGCATCCTGCATGTGATGGTGGCTCGGAGGGCCCATGCCACCGACGGCGCTTCCTTGAAGTCCGTTGGACGGGCCCATGATGCCGCTCCCGTCCTGCGCAGCAGCCGCATTCTGCGAATACATCATTAGCCACTTGTAGTGCTCCTCGCTGTAGTACTCCTTGAGCTCCTTTGCGGTCTGCCAGTCGACGTTGTCTCGCACGACCGTGCCGATATCCGTTCCGCGGTCAGCTTCCACGATGACGAGATCGCCCGGCTTGACCGTCAAGCCCGTGCCCTCTTGGATGTAGAATACATCGGCACGCGAGCACTTGAAGTAGACGATATGAAGAAGCTGGTTGTGGCGTGGCTGTGACATCCCGTATACGTTTCGGTGCGGGGATGGCGCGCGGTTGGCAAATGGACCATGAAGGCCGTACGGAGATGGATATGAGCCGCTGAAGCCCCCCTGTCCGAGAGGGAGCGAGCCGGGCATACCCGACGATGCGCCCGAAAAATGGGAATTCGCCCCTACGTCCAAGGTTAGTCGTCAATTCTGTGATGTCTGCGAGGCCCACGCAAGGAAGGGTCGTCAAATGGCAGGACAAAGAGTACTTACCCGGGCCAGTCATGGAAAAGCTGGGCGCCTCGGCGTATGGCGAAGGGTAATCCTGCGATGCTTGCGATTCCTGCATTCCCATATCGAGTCCCGCGGCAGGATCTCCGCCAAGGGAGCTGACAGATGCTTGCCTCGTCGGGACATCCGCGAATGAGTGACGACGGCTCTGAGGGATGTCACCAAGGCCACCAAAACCAAGCTGGCTGTGCCAGATGTTCTTCTTGGGGGGTTCCATCTTCCGGTTATCCACGCCGAACGGCGACCGGAATGAACTGGGGCCAAACTCGCTCATCCTACGGTTGATCGGCCTCCTGGCAGCACCCAAGTCCACGCCATCGTTGGACTCGTCCAGCTCATCGATGGCAAATTCCGACTCTTCAGGAACACTCTCCTGGAGAATATATCCGCTTCCCATGCCGTAAGCAGCAGCGGTCGAGGACCGGGGCCTCATCCGAGCGCTCTGGTACTGCTGCTGCTGCTGCTGCTGCTGGCGTAGCATCGCATTCTCCCTAGTGAGCATCTCGATGGCTTTCGACTCGGCGGATTGGTGGAAGGAATTCTGGAGGAGGGAGTTCGAAGGGCTCACGTCCTCCTCTTCATCATCCTCTACCTCCTTGACTTTTCCGAGTCCTCCCTCGCTGGACATCTCGCTTAGCATGCTCGGCCGCGACGGGCGATGCTGGATGGCGGAGTGTGGGGCCCTGGCGCGGCCGAGTATGGTCGAAGTGCTCATCGACGGGGGGACGGCGTCGGGGTCCATTTGACCGACCGAGTATGATTGAGAGCGGTACGTCTTAGGAGTCGGGTGGAGAGGGATGGCGAAGGGAAGCTGGGAATTACCGCCCAGGTCCCTTGAGGTAGGCGACGCCTGGTCGGGACCAAACATAGAGTTGGAAGTCGCACCTGGAGGGAGGACAGATGTCGGAGATGGCAAGACTTCGCTCAGCCTCGATGGCTCCTTCCTTTCTGTATTCCAGATGCCCGTACCCCACGAGAAGGATCCCGGAGCGCGCCCCATCATGGCGGCCGAGGCGGAGTGTGAGCCCCAGAGCCCGCCCGTGGCATCAGTAGAAGGCGTCCCTGGGTGTGAAGTTGTCGGAGATAACGTGCCGCTCGCGAGAGAGCCCTTCCTTGGTCGCGGAACCTGCTGCGATGTATCGTTCAGCCACGAGGCGCGCCGCACAGGCTTGTGGGGTGGCGCAACTGGCTGCGTCGGCTCGGGGACACGGCCGTCGGCTTCGTCGTCGGAGCTCGCGAACGCTTCGGAATCGGGCGTCGAGGTGCGGGCATTGAACTTCTCCAGTAGGATCGACTGGCTGGAAGGCGGGACCGACGACTGCCCAACTGGGCCGACCTTGGACGGCGTGCTCGGTTTTACGACCGCAGAACTCATCATCTACCTTGTTTTATCGAAGTTTAGCTACCAGGCCTAGGGGTCGACCTCGGAGGGCTCGAAGGTAGATGTAAAGCTGGAGCGGGAGTCGTCGAGTGACCATACAGTCAGACGACGCGCGGGGTGCCTGTGGATCAAGTGGAAACTTTATATCTCGTCTCCCAGAGCACTCTCACTCGTGCGACAGCAGAGATGGTGGAATCGATGGCTGAAGTCGAGTTCTTTTGGGGGGTGGCGTCGCGCGCAGTCGCAACAGGTGAGGCGCGTTCAGGACCGGAGCGTGACCCGATCGTGAGAGGTGTGGGGCTCGGGGCGACAGGACAAGCGGACCGGCGATTTCCAGCTTGTTACACGAGAGGCTGTCGCAAGCGCGTGACTGTAATTGCCTAAGAAAAATACAGCGCCTTAGTCTGGCGTCGAAACCCACGATTCCTTCTCCGCTGTTGCAATGGATGATGGAGAAGGTGGGAATGCGGAGTGGTGCGAGTGGCGGAAATGGGGAGGGGCAGGCTTGCGACTGGGATCGTCGCACAAGAGCCACGACTCAGCGCCGTCAAGCGACCTGGGTCCCCGGGGCGTGCACAGACAAGAAGATGCGCGCCGCCCACGGTGCCTGAGGAGCCTGAAGCGGGGAAACAAATTACAAGACGTACCTGCTGGAGCTTATACCACGAAGACAAAGTCAATCGGGGTACCGAGCGTCCGTGTCCGTAATGGTGATGGCGTGGAAGTATGTGGTAGTGACCCGGAGAGGCAATGGTAAAAAGACGTCTGTAAAAGCAGACCTCGGTGATGGAGCTGATTATTGTTCGGAAAGGTTGCGTTGCAGAAGGGCGAATTACGGGTAAAGATTGGTGGAGATGCTTGTACAGCGCGGATGTTGGTGATGTCAAGAAACCGATGTCTAGAGCCCGACCGTCTAACAAGAGAAGAAAAAAGGTAAAATAAAACTCGAGACCATGGAATAACAGAGGCAGAGGCAGGATAAGAGAACCGAACGGTTAGAGTTGGGCACGTCAGAAGAGGCTCAGTTGCTCGGGGACGATTTCACAGGCGTCTCCCATCCGTCGTCGTTCCTGACCTTGGCAGTTGGGGAAATTGCGCGCGGGACAAGCTTCTTCTAGGCGCAAGCCATCGTTGGAAGGCGAGAGGACGGAGACCAGTCAGGCGACGACGCGGTACGTCTGTGGCGGGGGACAACCGGTCGGGCAGCACAGGGTCTGGATTGGCGATCTTCGCTGCGTTGTGGACGATGGAGGCGGCGCGAAGTTTCTGGGGTTGAGGCCTCGGGCGCGAATTGCGAAAGCACGGCGAGGGAGGATGGGGGGAAGTAGAGGGGAGGGAGGACTGCGAAGAGAAGATGATAGTATTGCGAGGAGCGGGTGGCGCGGAGTAAGGTGAAGAACAATGCGACACGAGACCAGCGTTGGAGGTCGAGTCGGCCGCTTCTGGCCTCGGGTTGGCTGCCGTGTGGTGGGCTCCAGGGTAGGAGGGCGGGATCACTGATGGAGGGTGGGTGCTCACAGCAAGACGAGGCCAGCCGACGCGCTTCCGGTCAAGCTGCAGGTGGAATTAATATCAACGGGAAGGTGGAAAGGGGTGGGGGGGGTACGGGCCCGGCCAGGGTGGCATTGTACCCTCGCGAGTAATCATGGTACCCTGTACGGAGCGGGGTCCTCCCCGCCGCTGTCCCTGCTTCGACCGCTCCATCTCAGCCGCTCCCCGTGCTGACTTGCCGGAGCGCCGAGCCAGTGTCAATCCGCTGTCGGCACTATCACTTGAGCTTCAGAATGCCCAGCAAGATTCGCATCACGAGACGTGGCACTGTTAAGGACAGCGCAAAACAGAGGAGACAGGGGATGATAGCCGTTTACGTTCTTACTGAATAGTTTTCCGACTTCCCTCAGTAACCGCGCTCTGTGCTAAAAAAGAGGGCAGCCTCCATCCGTACTTGTACATAGTAATAAGCCCCGGTACAAGTCCCCGCACCAGTTTAGGGATAGCAGGATCCATTATCGACCGGCCTTTCAACAATTCCTGAGGGATAGTCATTTTAGTAGCGTATATATTCTTTCTTATGCCGTGGTTGAGGCTCTCTGATGACAATCGTGGATATTAAGCGTTGTACGGAGTAGAATGCGCACCTCTTCAACCAATTCTCAACAAGCTGAAGCAGGTGCACTTCCAATGGACCAATTGTACCGTGTATTTAGACCACAATACTGTCCGTTGCTCTGGTGGGTCCGGGTTGAGAGCAGCTTTATCCCGTCCTGCTTCTCGTACTCGACTCCACACGCTAATGTCCTCCTGCATGAGACGCCACTCTTGTTTGCCATCGCTCCACGGAGTATTGGCGTCTAGAATATCGGTCATCACGCGCTGCGAGCAATATCCAACTCCCGTTAGCTCCGCGACCGACTCTGGGCGTCTCGATGCTTATCAATGCGTCCAAAATCCAGGGCCGAAACGACCCTAATGAGCCGTTCCCGCTCGTGTGCATTAGTCCTTCCACACCCCCGATTTCGACAACTAATATGTATTCTGTACACCCTCCGCGCATCTTCCAGAACAGCGGACTGAGCAAAGGCGGTTGCGCTCTCCCCGCCCAGCCTCACTAACACAAGTGCCGGCATGACACCGCTGATCTGCCCGTCTCGAGGCTTTTTGGTGGCCTTCTATTCCTGAGGTTCCGAGGTGGCGAGGCCGAGCCCCGAATCCCCATTTCCTAGGGAAGCTAGCGCTGGGTTAGGGCCGGCTAAACGGTCCCCCCGTGTGAGTGTGATACCCCAAGAGGCTCCTTCCCTCAAACGGGGCTAGTGACAAAGGAAAAATGCGGGGAAGGTGGAAAAGCCCCGTGCATCATTTCCGTTCCCAACAGACAGCCCTCCATCCCGGTACCCCTGGGATGCGCGAGGGCGGGCACGGAGTATCAGATACTTTACACCGGCGAATACATGCGACATGGGGGCATGACCCAACCAGGGAGCGAATCTCCATTCCGTGGTGGAGGAGCAGAGAGCCATGCGGGTGTCCTGGGGCCCCGCTTTCCGGATGTCGATGGGTAGGGTTGTATCAAAGAATAAGAAAAAGGTGCATGCATAACATGCAAAAGTAATGGCTTTCAGAAGCCCTAGCGCGGGAGGATCGAGCGATGGCAAGGTGGCGCATCTCATCTCGGTAAGCGTGGCATGCTCGGTAAGAGGATGATGGAGCAAGATAGGGCACGATTACAGGTTGGACATGTCATCTACGAGTGCGATATCCAGGCAGAAAGAAGATGCAACGGAAAAGGGTCTGATTTGATAACGTTTTTGCGTGCTCGGTACGTAGGGTCTCAGGGTACAGGGGTCGCGGATGGTGCGCCAGTCCCCAGATTGCCCAACAGATCGGTGGTATACAAGGAGATACTTCCCTTCACTTCGGTCTGCTGCTTCCGGGTGGGGTAATTAGTGAACTCACAACTAGGTCGCTGTTGGGAGATTGTCAGGGCCAAATGTTTCTCCAAGTCAACGTCACATGAGCAGGCGCTCGTCGAAGCCCAGCGAGGGAAGTCGCGATGGACGCAGTAGCGCCAACTCTAAACCCCGCTAGACAAGAAGTCCCCATTCCTCGCTAGCACCACGGGCGTTGGGGCAAGGATCACATGCATTTTCTGGTTTCCGCACCTGCCTCCAATAACTCATCAGTCTCCCTACATCACTGTTGGACATTGCACGGTTTGAGGCGAATTTCGATTGTCAATCACGCCCTCTCTGCAAGCTCTGCATCCCGCCTGCGGTGCGCCGGTAGCATGGCTAATGCCCATCACCGTCACTCCCACTCAGAACATCCGCTTCGAAACTTCAAATGCTACAGCAGACGCCGTGGATCATGTGGTGGCTCGCAGCGACGAACGCCTGCGCGCCCCATCGTCAAAGGACCCATCGGGCCTCCAGGTGGGCTTCCAACTACGCAGGCTTGATGTGAGGGTGCCGTTGGAAATTCGTCTCTGGGGGAAGCGGGATGGTTCATTGGCAAACGGGCACCGCCATTCCTGGCGGTTTCCCAGAACCTTCCGAGCCCCGCTCTGTACAGGCAAAGTCTCATGCGGCACTCCCCAAGCGGACAATGGACCGCTGTCGGTGAGTGAGGGCCCCACGATTCCGTTCACACACATGCAGGTCGACGAGGCGTGTACCGAGGACTTTGGGTCTCGGGGAAAGTACACACTACGGACCCAGAGGGCGCAACGGGTTGATGTTGGATAGGCCCCTCTCGCGAAACTCCAAATATCCTCCCCGCCCGCCGACCTCGTTGACGTTTCCTGGGTTCGCTAGGAGGCGTAGCTGCCCCATCCATGACGCAAGGTGGCGAGGCTCCGGGGAATTACTCTGGGGCGGGGGGCTCTATTGATGATTCACTTTCCCAAAGAGGCGGTTTTCTTCGCACCTTGACGGGTTATAGGTTATGCGTTTCCCACGCCCGGTGGTAACGGCGGCTGGCTTTCTCGGTGTCCAGGGAGCCCGGTTCAACGCATTGTGTGTTCCTGTGCCTGTCAATCTGCTGATGGTATGTTGCCCCGACCCGGCTGTCATGGAAGCTCAACGTGTCGCGGGGTGTTTCGTCGCCGCCACAGGGTGTCTCGGTCTGACGGTGTTCCAGAGTGGCAAACATCGGGTGTTACCAGCTAGGATTTTCTCTCCGCGAAACCCACTTGTTCTTGGTAGGCTCGCTCCTTATGGTGCTCTCCCTCTAGCTTAGCTCAATATTTTGGCGACGGGGCTCAAAGCCGGGCCCATCCTCGAGCACTGGTATTATACGGCTGCCGGCGGGCCAAGAATGAATCCCATCACTTCCCCCTCCGAAACTACGAGAAACGGGATCGAGATGCACCCCAGGAACAATCATTCCAATAAGCCACAAACTCAGTGCTGGCAGGATGAATCACGCGGCCCCTCCCCAGAAGACCTAGGCCTTTGATGCTGTGCCCCCCCAGAGAGCGGGGTACGAGGAGGGGTTCGGGTATGGGTGCGATGGGAGGACCGGAGCGAGGAGAGGGGAAGGCGACGCGCAAGTGGGTTGATGTTACCTCGGCGACGGCCGAGTTCTCGGTCGTGGCGAGATCTCTAAACTGCGTGGACTGAGTTCGATCTCGGCTCGCTTCGTTGTCTTTTTGATGCCATGATTGAGGATTGTATGAGAGGTGCACCCGTGTCTATCCCTCAATCCGAGTCCGTGTTAGCCAGACAGGACGAGAGATGGGCCTATTGCACCCAGCATTGAACCCCTCGTCAGGACCGTGGATACATGTACAAAGTTCGCCTAGCCAGAACGCTAGCTCCAGAATGCCGCCAGGGCCCGCGTGAGCCACACACCCACCACGCTACTCATCGTTCTAGATGTATGATATGACTGATTCCGCGGTAGCGTGAGTAGGATCTCGCGCGACGCCGCTGATCGAGGGGGCTCTAGTCTGTGCTACGCCGGACGGCCGATGGAAACGCGAGGGGGTTTCTAATTGCATGGATCCGTGGCAGTCGCGTGGTCTCGTACTGATGGGATGGCCCTGGGGGATCGGTGTGCCCTGCGAGATAAAGAAGCCCCCCATGCTGACGGGATATACAGCTTGCCAATTGGTATGAACTTGACAGGTACAATTACTCCGCCGACGCTTCTCGATCCTTCGCAGCTCGGCACTGTGCCCACGTGCACTCAGCATCCATACCCCCATCATAACCACGATCCCTAATTAAGATGTGAAGACACCTGCGGGCGATGGTCGTCATGATCTCTAATACTAGGGTTCCCCTGAGCAGGTAAACCGCGCTAAAACGGCCGGGAGGCGGGACGTGTGGGTCTTCCGGGCTACCCCGGATTGCGGGTCATCATCCTGCTTTCCCCGTGGCTTTCTATCCTTGAACCTTGCGTGTCGCTTTGCATGCGAGGGTGGGCATTGACTGTCCCCGACATACCTAACCGCAATATAGCCATGCTCCTGATCCCGGGACCACCGGTCTTGTGAGCTTACACCGCGAACCCTCTTGATTCTTCCTCCAAGACAAAGGGAAGCCGAGCAAAGTGCCACTCCCCACATCCGTCTACCCGAAAGACTTGCGTCCCACATTCCGCCGTGACTCTCCTCCCTCGGAGCTCAGAAGGATGACGGAGCTACGACAAACACACAGTCTAACGTCTCACACGAAACATGCCACGATCCCCTCTTTTCCTCGCCCCTCCCTCCGCCATCTCGTAACAAGTGGGGTCCATCAGACCTGAACCCACCAACGCCTCCTCCCGCGAGTCGCACACTCGCTGCACGCACCAGCCCAATGAGACCAGCGAGGGCCCGGTAGTCATCCGTTTTTTTCTCTCTTTCTTTTTCTTCTTTGTTTGCTGGAGCCGGAGCAAACAAAGAGCCCCCGGTGGGTCCATGATCCATCGCATGATGTCCCCACTATTTTTACGAGCACCCATCGGGGTATTCCCGATGTAGAGAAGAGTTCGATGGGATGAGATGAGGCGGAGGGTACGCCGGGTAGGTTCCGGCCTGCGGCCTGCTCGGGCAGTTACTTGATCGGGGGGTTGGCGCATTTGCGGATTTCCAGGAAGTTGAGCTTTACGGGTGCCCGTATAGGATGATATTCGCACTATGCATCTGCTGGACAGCCGGCCGACACCTGCCAAGCCCAACCCGGGACCCCAAATGGCGGGGTCGTTGAACCGCGACGCGTCGGAACCCTCTGCGCCCCACGAAAGACGAGAACATTAACGACGGAGCAGGGCACCCGCGATGGAGTCGAAGATGAACACGCTTTCGGAACCCCCGGAGCTCTCGCCTCTTGAGCAGGAGGTATTGGAGGAGTACGAGCTTCTCGCGGAGAACATGAAGAAGGTATCGTCCTCCCCCCCCCCCCCCCCCCCCCAAAACTGCCCCCTCGCATCCCGCCTATTCCCCGGACTCGCGCTCCCGCTCCCGTACGCCCGACGGATCGCGGCTCCAGGCCGCCACAGGACGAAGGAGCGGGCTAACACGTCCCTAGCTCGCCCATCTTCTCGACACCCTAGCCGCGGACCCCAGCACCGAGATCCTCGACGGCCTGCGCGACCTTGAGCGCAAGACGAGCCTCGTGTTTACGCTCCTCAAGGCCAGCGTGTATAGTATCGTTCTGCAGCAGGAGATTGCGTATGACGGGCACGAGTCGACGGGGGAGTGAAGCGCCGCGAATTCCGGCTCGTACCTTGGGAAAAGGGTCACGAAGGGATGGCCTAGGATGTCCGCCCGCTACGAGGAGCGCTACAGCCATGTTGGAGGATGGGGCATCACAGGGTCGATTCCGCGGCTAGGCAGGGAGGGTGTGGGATATACCCCTGGACACTTCGGGCGCGCAGGCCTCCAACGCATCATATACCCACGACCGGTAGAGACACGATTCCACCACGAAACGACAGGCCCGAAGAAGTATCAAGGTCTGCGCGGTGAAGGGCGGGGAAGGGTGAGAAGGGATCGGAAAGATCCATGGAGAACAGTGAATGGCGATGCTATTGCCGCCGGGGAATCTGCCCGCGCGACAAGTCAGGGAGGACTACCCTGCGTAGAGCGGCGCAAAGATTAATGATGGACGCATGAGTGGAAAAGTGGACTCTAGATTCCATAGGGCGGCGTGCTCGCACCTCGGCGAGTGGCTATAATCATTACATGATACCCATCATATTCGCCTCTCTTTAGCATACCCACATCTCGCCTGCTTTAGCCCGTGCGCATATCCCGTTCTACCTGACCGTTGAATCCCTCCGATGTATATGTCATGCATGCCATCCCACATGTGAATCTGCCCCCCGGAAACCACCGACCATGCACGTAGCTGCCTTCCACATCAACACATTCGATGGTAGGCTAAACCTCGCGAGCCTGGCGAAGGATCACACCCTTCCAGTATTATCGAAAAACCCCCGACTTGAACAACAGGCGATCATGATAATCTTTGAAATACTCCGGACAGTTTGTTGGTTGTTGTACGTGAGCTCGATGCAACGCTGGGAGCTGGGAGCTTGATGAAGGATAAGAACCTTCGCCCCTGTCGTATGACTCTTGCGCCTTGAAAAGAATTCGATCGTGGTACTCTTTGATATACCATGGGAGGCCGGCGTGTTGCTGTATGTGCCCCATGCCCGGTGTGTCCATCGCATCCATGACCCTCCTGGCGTCCAGGTATGGCAGTGGGGGGCCAGACATACCCCGTTGGTGAATCCATTCTATCATATAACCCTCAGTGACTGATGAGGGCATGAACTCCTGGTTGAGATCGTTGGCTACGTCTTCCGCACAAAACGAGGACACCGGATGGAGTGGCCACTCTCCCAGTAACAATACCTCCCCAGCCCCGATCTCGGGGAACACTCCTAGGTGACTGCTCTCCTGGCCTATAATTGGCGGCATGTCATCGTCGTCTCCAGAAGTCTGAAAATTCTTGGGGCTCACAATTGGCCTTGAATCGGCACAGACTAACTCGCGTAGCTTCCTCTCTACCAGGCGCGTAGGTGCCCCGCACCCACTCGCGGAAGAATGTCCACTCGGGATAGCAAGAATCTGCATCTTCTCTTTCAATGAAGCAGATTTTGCGTTGGAAGCGAAATAAGAGACGACACTCGAGGGGCCGTCTATCAAGGGCATCCTGACTGCGATACCCTATGATAGATTAGCAGCGTATCTATCAGACAGTAAGAGTAGGTAAAGTACCCTTAGTCTATCTGTATCAAACACAGCTGGAACAGCACTTGTGAGGGCCTTTCCAGCGAATTCTCCAAAGATACGGGCGCCACGAGGTTTGGAGCCGAGTAGCATATGTTCCAATGCTGTGCGGACAACCACCTCTAGTTCGGGATGGTTGGATACCAGCTGTGCCACCACTTCTAGACTCGAGTCTTGATGTCCTTGGACGGCGAATCCATACTCCGAGTCATGAAAGGGGGGTTCACCGGCCTTCATAGTCATGGAGTCCTTGGAAGATGGAATGGCGTCCCCGAGAGGTGGATTTTGGGTCATCGTACTATCGCGCTTCGCAGTGACGCTGTTCTGATTATTTCTAGTAAAGTTTACCATCATCCTACCGCGTTCCGAACCACACCTTTGCTTCAAGACGTCAGTCGAACTTTGACGCTTCCGCTTCCGCTCTCTTCCTCGGGGTCGTCTTCCAGCCCCGCTTTTCTGGTATTCGCCCAGGAGACTAGAAGCTTGGATATGGAAGTTCAGATGGCAGCGAATACACTCCAGTTCAGCAGCAGGAGCCGCCAAGATCGACCTCGGCAGCTCGTGGTCTGAATGCTCGACTCGGTAATTGAAAGAAACGGACGATTCATCGTGAGAGTATAGTCTGATCGTAGGACCGAGCTGGAGACCTAGTTGTTTCCAGGGCTTCTTGACAATCAGAGAGAGGAATCTTGAGGAACTGAGGGATCCCTCACATCTAGGTTCTCTATCAGATGAGCGAGCACTTGGACGAGCCCACACTCGGCTGGGCCCAGAAATTCACAGTGCATGGGGATGCCCTGTATTAAAGGACAAAGTGTGATTCGACAAGACGTGGAGCCGGAGAAGCCCAGACCGTCGGAAATCAACTCGCGAAGCATGTCGGCAGCAATGTCTTCCTCCCCATCCCGGGATCCTCGGAAAAAGAGCGATACGCCAGTGGTTAGCGTGAGCGAGCCATCTTTGCTAGTTGTGTCAAACTCGCCAAGTTCAACAGACGAAACAGAATAGTCCATATCAAAAAAGGACCTTTCTTAATGGCTGAGCAAGCGCTTATGATCACAAGCTAAGCCATGATGGAAGTGTTGGACGCGAACTACGTACGCCGAGGACATCGAAATTTCCAAGGCAGAAGCCCCCAAAGCCCATCGTCGCTTCCTTATTTTGTAGCCAACGCGCATCAAAAAGTACCCATTGTGGGTGTCAGCCTGCGATGTGAGGAAGCGACGTCCGAGACTGGACGGAAGTCGCAACCGCTTGGGCGTTGACTTGCAGCTTGACATTGAATCGCTCCGTCACGCTCGTTGACAGGCCCCACTTAACGTGGGACCTTGAGATGCGCTAGTGCCATAATCCTTATCGATAGCCATATCGATAAGAGATACGATAAAAGTTGGATAGAACCCGCCGAAAGGGAGCTCTACATAATGCACCCCGCGACAAGAATCTCCAAACTCTCGAACTTTCCTCCATTCCACCGCACTCCTCTCTGCAGCAACCTGCGTATTCCGCTCAGAAATATCGCTCTCTCACACCATATCTATTATCGAAGTATCATTCCCTAACAAACCGAAATCGAGAGCGACAAAGACGAACTCGGTGTCCGGACCTGAGCCCTCGGCAGGACCTCGAAGCATCACTTTACCGACGAGGATATACTACGCCCAAACTCGCGCCGAAAAGTTCTGTCTGAGCCTTTGTAGCTATAAACAACACTAGAACGCTTTGTGTACCGATTCCCGACGCCGGTAGCAAGCGCAGCATCCATACACGATGGGCGACACACTCTTAACAGACCTTTGCTCGATCTGCCACGTCTCGGCCCCGAAATACAAGTGTCCTCGCTGCAACCTGCGAACATGCTCGCTCCCATGCATCAAGCGCCACAAGGCGCGTAGCGACTGCTCCGGAATCCGCGACGCGACGGCGTACGTCCCCCGGAAGAGGCTGGCCACGGCTGCGGGCGTGGACCATGACTACAACTTCATCAGCGCGATCGAGCGCGCGAGGGAGAGGAGCGAAAGAGAAATCGTAGAGGAGAGAAGGATCATGGGGGAGAACGAGTTGAGACCGGTCATGGTCGAGGGGTTGGAGACGAGGGTGAAGGACGGAAAGAGGACGCAGGTGGTGGTTACGCGTGCGCTGAAATCTCGGGGGGAGACGGACAGTGATGGCATGAGGGGTCGTTTGAAGAGATTTGGCATAACGCTTGTTTCCGCGCCCCTGGGGATGAGCAGGAAGAAGGAGAACCAGACGAGGTTTTTCAAGAGAACGAGGAGGATTGAGTGGTTTGTCGAGTGGTTTCTTGTGGCGGGCGAGGGAAACACTACGAGGGTGACGACGAAGCTGGTGGATGATGTGCCGATGTACGAGGCCTTCCTACTGAATCGCCAGACCAAGGCCTTTGGGGCGAAGGAGGGAGCGGAAAGCGTGGCTCGGAAGCCAAGTCGTCCCTCCGGGCCGAATGCGTTCCAGGACCCCGCTGCGTCGACCTGGATACCCGGGATGTTTGTCTGCTCACAAAATCCTCGGACTGGACAGTGGGTGGATAGGCCAGTGGAGCAGCGTTACAACACGGTCACGGAAAAAGATCTACGGGACCTCAAAGAGAGGGTAGATTTCTACCTCTCGCGGCCGCCGACGACGTCAAGCGTGCCCACGACCCTCATACCAATCGATCCGGCGGATAAGCTCCACGACTCGCTGAGCGGGACGGCGGTTCTGGAGTACCCCACTATCTACGCGATAGAGCGCTCGGCTGGAATACCGTCGGGCTTCGTGGTGGGCTCCAAGCCCAGGATAGGGATGAAGAGGAAGGCTGACGGACAAGGTGGAGGCGCGAAGAGGAGGCTCATTGAGGAAGTGGAGGATGGGGAGGTTGTTAGCGGAGATGAAAAGGGCCGGGGAGATGAGAGCGAGAGCGAGAGCGAGAGTGAAAGCGAAAGCGACAGCGATAGCGAAAGCGACGAGAGCTCGGAGGATGAGGTGCTTGCTGAAGCCAGTGTCTCCGAGGGTGATGAACCAGACACTGAGTCGGGCGGAGAGTGATCTGGAGCATATGTGCTTGGAGGCTGGTCATGGTGGCCTGAGATACCCTTGAACAAAGATGATATCTGATGAGACGAGAGAGAGAGAGCCTACGAAGCGAAGCGTCCTGCTGTGTCCGCTGACCTTGGTGGTTAAGCAGGGGCGTGTTCGATGACTAAGCACGCTTTGTGAGAAATATAAGACCCTGGATGAGGATGAGTCTCAGTGGATCGGACCAAGCTCACGACGTAACAGCTGTCAGCCATCGCGGCCTCGGAAGCTGGCAGGGCAAGAATCAATTGCATGGCTTGTAAGAGCTGATACGACTACCCTCGGAAACCGAGGTAGGCACAGCCACAGAAACCTGCCCCAGGCACACGCCAAGATGAACTCGCGGGTAGGGACGAATCGGGCCTCGACATGCCTACAATGTCTCCGTGCCCGTCCGACTCTCTGTCCGCAGCCGTATATCCTCTCGCGGGGGATATCAGGGACCCCCGTTCGAAGCTCCGACGCGGCGCCCAGCGCCGCCAGGAAACCCACCACGGCGCCCAAGCCCATCATCGACGTGCGGCACATCCGCGAGAACCCAGAGCTCCACGCCCGCAACTGCGAGGAGCGCAACTACGGCCGCCACGCCGCCCACCCGGCGCGTATAGCCTCCCTGTTCGCGCAGTGGAGGGAGCTGCAGGCGTCGTCGCGGGAGCTCCGCGAGGAGTCCAACAGGGTGACCAAGGCGCTGAAGACGGGGTCCGGCGACAAGGCGGCGCTGGTCGAGAGGGGCAGGGAGATTAAGCAGCAGCTTCAGGGCGTGGGGGAGACGGACGGGCGGCTGACGGACGAGATCAACGCGCTGGCCGTCTCGCTCCCGAACCTTACCAGCGAGGAGACGCCGCGGGGCGACGAGGCGAGGGTCCTCTCGTACATCAACGAGCCGCCGGCGCAAGACAAGCACGCCAGATCACACGTCGACATTGGGACGGAGCTCGACGTGCTCGACTTCTCCGCCGCGGGCGGGACGAGCGGCTGGGGCTTCTACTACCTCCTCAACGAGGGCGCGCAGCTCGAGCACGCCCTAACGCAGTACGCCCTCGCCGTCGCAGCACGGCACGGCTGGGGCCGCATCTCGCCCCCGACGATGGTCTACGACTACATCGCCGAGGCGTGCGGGTTCCAGCCGCGCGACCAGAACGGCGAGCAGCAGGTCTACGGCATCGCGAGGAGCGAGGAGGACGCGAAGAGGGGGAAGCCCGCGCTGTGCCTCGCCGGCACGTCCGAGATTCCCCTGGCTGGCATGAAGGCCTCGACGACGATCCCGCTCTCCTCCCTGCCCCTCAAGCGCGTCGCCTCGTCGCGCTGCTACCGCGCCGAGGCGGGTGCCCACGGCGCCGACACAAAGGGCCTCTACCGCGTCCACGAGTTCACAAAGGTAGAGCTCTTCGCCTGGACGGCGCCCGACCCCGACGCCACCGAGGACGTCTTCGACGAGATGCTCGACATCCAGACCGAGATCCTCCAGTCCCTAGGCCTCCACTGCCGCGTCCTCGAGATGCCCTCCACGGACCTCGGCGCGTCAGCGACGCGCAAGTGCGACATCGAGGCTTACTTCCCGTCGCGCGCGGGGCGGAACGGCGGGTGGGGAGAGGTCACGTCCGCGAGCGTGTGTACGGATTACCAGACGCGGAGGCTGGGGACGCGAGCCAAGGACGCGGCGGGCAAGGTTGCTGGGTTCCCGTGGACGGTGAACGGGACGGCGCTGGCGGTGCCGAGGGTGCTGGCGGCGATACTGGAGGCGGGGTGGGATGAGGGGGCCAAGGGCGTCGTGGTCCCCGAGTGTCTTCGGCCTTGGATGGACGGGGTCGAGATGATCGGCGGGAAGAAGGAGTGATTGCCTTGTTCACTAGGAGTGTACGATAGTGTAATAGGGGGCATATCTCAATGACCAAACTGTACATGTACTTCGTTTACCTAAGGGGAATAAGAAACTATGAGACGTCGATTCCGAACCGGAATACTACCAACACAAGGAAACCCGACAATCATATACCACATCATAACCATAAGGAGACTTCGTAACCCTTCACTTGTAATCCCCCCAACACCCAGACCCCCAGCTAACAAATGAACAATAATAACAACGCGTATTCTTCTCTCCTGGCCAAAAAAAAAAAAAAGCCTACTGCACAACCGCAACCTCATTCCCAACCGTCATCCCCGAAAGCGTCGTCCCCACCGCGCTCTCCGTGACTTCGCTCCCGCTCTCACTCCCACTGTACTCGTCGTCGTCGTAGTCCTCCGAGTACTCCGTGCCTCCATACGACGACGATACGTCCGTCGCACGGCTGCTCCGCCGCAGGGTCCCCGCCGAGCTGACCTCGTCCCGGTCGCTTCTGCCGTCGTCGGTGGTGCTCACGTCGTCGCGGCTGTAGGCGCTATCCGTGAAACTGGCGTCATCCCGGGTGTAGGCGCTGTCCGTGAAGCTGGCGTCATCTCGTTCACTGGTACCACCGTCCGTGACGCTGGCATCATCCCTTTCGCTGGTACCGCCGTCCGCGACGCTGACAAAGTCGGCCTCACTCTCGCTCTGATGCTCCTCGGGTCCCTCCTCGTCTCCGTGGAGCGTGCTCCCGCTCGAGCGCGCCGATATGCCCGTCATCTCCCTCTCAACGTCGGCCTCGGTCTCGAGATCCCTCTCCCTCACCGGGACCAGCTGCAACCCCGCCTCGTCCCCCGGTCCCTCGTCATCAACAGCACGGGGCGCCTCCTCCTCCTTCACCTCCTTCACATCTATCACATTTTCCTTGTCCAGCTCCCCATACCCCTTCCCAGCCCCACCCCAGCTCCCCTTCCGAGCCCCTCCCCTCCCCCCACCCGTCGGCCCCTTGACGCTATGGCTCCTCTTGAACCCGCCGGTGGGAACGTTGTTGGTGATCTGGCTCAGACTAACAATCCGCCTCCCCGCCGAAGCCGGGCTGCCCCCCTGTGGCCCAAGGCTCCGCTTGGCCGAGAGCGCAACGTTGACGGCTGGCTTCTTCGCGGTCTCCGGCGCACCGTTGCCCTTGATCCGCACCCGCTTCCGGCTCATGCTCTCGCTCCCCTGGTTCTTAGACATGAGCAGCACGCGCGAGTGGTTCATCACCCCTTCGAGGATCCGCCTCTCCAGGCCCTCGGCCCGCTCCTCCATCTCGCCGAGCTCCTCCTTGCGCAGCCTCAACGCCGTCTCGAGCGACGACACATCAGCAGCCAGCCTCGTCCGCTGCTTCGCCAGACTCTCGTTCTCAGACCGCAAGCCCAGGACCCCCTCCCTCAACCTCGCCTCCTCTTCCCGCAGCACAGAGATAGACTCTACCACGCGCTCCCTCTCCGCCGTACGCCTCTCAAGCAGCACAGCCGCCTCCTGCGCCGCCCTCTCCCTCTCCTCATTCTCATCACTGATCCTCTGCTTCTGACCCGCCAAGAACGTCGAGATGCTTGCAGCGGTGGCGACGACCTGCCCGTGGATCTTATCCAACGCCTCCAGCCTCTCGAGCGCCTGCCCGGTGGTCTGGGAGTGGCCGACGAGCGTGTCCAGTTTCCCTTGCACAGTAGAGTCCATCTGCGCAAACGTCCGGCCGGCAGCGTGCGTGTGGTCGATCAGCTGCTCCAGCTTGCCGCCCACGCTCCCGTTGAGCTGGTCAAAGGCCTTGCCGGCCGTCAGGGTCTGCTCCGCCAGCTTGTCAAGGCGCTCCTTCATGTCGGCGTCCAGTTGCGAGACGGACTCGCCGTTTGCGTCCGTATGGTCGATGAGGCGCTCGAGCTTCTCCTTTAGGTACCCATCAAGCTGCGAGAAAGATTCGGTCGCGGCGCCGGTGCTGCCGAGGATCTTGTCGAGTCGCTCTTTCAGGAACTCGTCGAGCCGAGAGAACGACTCGGCCGCGGAGTCGTTATTTCCCAGGACCTTGTCGAAGCTCTCCTTCAAGAACTCGTCGAGCTGCGAGAACGATTCGGTCGCAGCGTCGGTGGTCTCCAGGACCTTGTCGAACTTCTCCTTCAAGAACTCGTCGAGTTGCGAGAAGGACTCGGTTGTGGCGCCAGTGTCACTCAAGATAGCCTCGAGCCTCTCCTTGAGATTCGCGTCCAGCTGGGAGAAGCCCTCACCCGTGGCCTCTGTATTGACCAGGATGCCCTCGAGCTTCTCCGCCGTCGTCGCAACAAACCCGTCAAGCTTCTCCTTGACGCTCGTGTCGAACTGAGAGAACGCCTCACCCGTGGCTTCCGTGTTGACTAAGATCCCATCCAGTCTCTCGGTATTACTCGCGGTGAGCGCCTCGAGCTGCTCCTTGAGCGAGCCATCAAACTGCGTGACGGCCTCTCCCGTGGCTTCCGAGTTGACGAGAAGCGTCTCAAGCTTCTCCTTGACGAAGGCGTCCAGCGCCTCATTGCTGGTCACGAGCGTGTCGAGCTTCTCCCCCGTGTTCGAGGCGATGCTCTCAAACTTCTCCTTGACTGCCGCGTCGAGCTGGGAGAGCGCCTCGTCCGTAGTACCGTTGTGCTCGACAAGCTTGTCGAGTTTCTCCTGGACCCCGCTGTCGTCGTACTGCTCCGGCTTCGAATCCTCCACTTTTTGCTGCAGCTCCGCGGCAGACGTTTTGGCGTACTCGTAATGCTCGTTGATGGCGTCCAGGAGTTCCTTGACGGCCTCCAGGACCTTCGGCTGTATTTCTGCAACCGGCTCTTTGAGACCTTCCACGACGGCGAGAGCCTCCGCGACCCGCTCGCGCGTTTGCTCGTGCTCCGCCTTGTTCTCGGTGTGGTTCTCTCCGGTACTCGTAACCAGATCCTCCACGCGGGTAAACACCGTCTTGGACGCCTCCTCAGTCCTCTCAAGCGTCTCCGTGACCGTTGACCCGAGCGTATCAATAAGGAGCTTTAGTTCCTCCGCCACGGCCTTGGTGTCAACCACAGCAGCTTCAGTCGCTTCCTCGCGCTCCCCGCTCACCTTGGCCCGCTCGTCCAATGTGGCCTGGAGCTCCTCGTACCTCGACACCAACTCATCAACGCGCTCGTCAATCTTCGACGCAAGCGAATCGGTTCCCTGCTGGAACTTTTCCTCTGTGTCGGTCTTCATGCCCGCAATGCCAGACCGCGACTCCTCGAACTCGAGCTTCATCGTCTCGATCATGTCGCGCAGTTCAACTCCAATGCTAGTGTTGTCCTCGGCCACCTCGCTCATCTTTTCGAGGAGCTTCCCAGCCGCCTCAACGCCCATGACGCCGTCTTCGAGGCGCACTCGCGTAAGCTCCTGGAACTCGGTGAGGATCTCCCTGACCTCCTTGATGCGCTCGTTGACGTCAACGGTCTCAGCATCGCGGGTCGCGACGGCCGTGCTCGTCGTCTCCTTGACGCTGTCGACGCGCTCCTTGAGGTCCGCGATAATGCTGTTGAGATCGTCCTTGGTCGGGAGCACAGTCATATCCGCCTTAGCAAGCTCGTTGACGAGGCCCTTGACGTCAAGACAGACGGCCTCGACGGCCCCAACATCTGTCTTAGTCACCCTCTCAGGATCCTGCAGCTCCTTACCGGCCTGCTCCTTCATCTCTTCGTAAGCAGTCGCAAGGTTGTTGATCAGAGATTCGAGCTTCGTAATGTCCGCCTGGCGCGCCGCGTCGTCCATCTGGGTCGTGATAAGACCGAGGCTCTCTCGGGACTCGATCATCATGGCCTCGAGCCTGTCGACATCGTCCTTCCGCACGGCTTGCTCGCCATCAAGTGCGTCGTCGAGCCGAGCCTTGGTGTTGCGGAGTATGGTCTCGATGGCCTGGACGTCCTCCTTCAAGTCGGAGTCCGCCGTGATCGAACTGCCCTCGCCGCGCTCAAGAGACCGGGACTCCGTCTTGGGAATACCCTCAACTGCCTCCTTGAGGGAGCCGAGCGTTAGCTCAATGTGCGAGAGATCATCCTTCGATAGGCCCTGAGAGCGTGGCTCATCTGCCATGGCCTCGACCTTGACACGGAGCTGGGCAATCATATCCTCTAGGTTCTTGATATCCTCGTGCTTGAGGCGGTCCGCAGAGGGGCCGTCCCCGTCGGGACCAATGTCACCAACGGTAGCAAGGGCGCGGTCATTATTCCCGCCGCTCGCGTTATCTTGGCTCTCGCGGATACCCTCCATCTCGGACCGCACACTATCCAGCCCAGCCTTGAGAGCGTCGAGAATCTCGTCGTTGGCGGTCAAGTCCGGCGGCCGATTCCCGAGCTTCTCAATCCGGATGTGGAGCTCCGTCATGCCCTCCTGGATAGCATCGAGGATCTCGGTGGTCCCAGCGAGAGGACGCTGAAGCTCTCCGCGGAGCCTGTCGAGTCCCTCCCTGACAGCCTCGAGGCCATCCTTTACCGGGTTGTGCGTTGAGCTAGCCGGCACGAGAGACATGTTGACAGAGTCGCGAATAGAGTCCATCCGAGTCTCTAGGAGCTGACTGATTTCATCCCTGAAGTCGTCAAGTGCATCGACCACTTGGTCCGAGGATCCACCCCGGCTGGACATGCCGCTAATCTTGTCGACATACGCCTCCATATCCTTCCGCAGCCTTTCAAACCCGTCCTTCGTAGCATCGAGGACCTGTTCGGTATCCCGCCCATTGGCAGCGACATTCTCCCTCGCCTCGTCCGACACAGACCTAAACTCGAGCCGCATAAGCTCAATAATCTCGGCAAGCTTCTCCATGACCGCTTCATCTCCAGGCTGCGAGACAGCTAGCGCCCGGGACGAAGACGAGAAGTCAAAGTCATGGAGCCCCTCCTTGACGGCCTGAACCATGTCGTCCCGCGAGAGGTCGTTACCGAGCGCCGACGGCGCGAGCGGGAACTCAAACTCCTCGAGACACTCGCGGACGGCGTCGAGGATCTCGTCCCGGGATAGACTGGCGGGGGTCTCCATCTGTGGCGGGTTGAAGTGCTTAAGTCCCTCCACGACGGCGCGGAAGACCTCCTCGCGTGTCGCACCTGCGGGTTGGTCGTCGCGTGGGGCGTAGGACTGGAGGCCCTCCTGGAGGCAGGCGAGGATCTCGTCGCGCTCAAGGCCGTATTGCTGGACCTCGATTTCGGGCTTGTAGTTCTCCCACGCCTCGCGGACAGCTTCGATGACGTCTTCTCTGCTGAGGTGCTCCTGGAGCTGCGACTCGCTGGCTTTGGAGTCCTTGAGCGCGACCCTCATGGCGTTATAGATCTCCTGGTAGTCGACGTGGTCGCCGTGAGTAGCAGCCGACCCACTAGACTGCCGCCGATGCTCCCGGAGAAGACCGTCCATTTGGTCCCTGAGTTCGTCGAGTCCTTGGTGAATGACGCGCTTCATCTCGTCCTGCTGCTCAAAGCTTCTGGCTGCGCCCTGCTCCTCGGTCCCCATGTCGTCAAGTCGGCGCCGAAGCTCCCGGCCCATTCCTAAGACCTCACCGCGGAGCTCGCGGACAAGAGCCTTGACCTCGGCCGTGAGGCCCCCGCCCTGCGACACGCTGTCCTTGACAGACCTGATAATCTTCAGGATATCCTCGTTGATAAGTTCACTAACTTCCGGCTTCAGCGCCGACTCCCCGTTGTCGTCCTGGCCCCGCACCTCCAAATCGAGAGATCGATCGTGAGGCCCGTCGTCGTAGCTCATCTGCCGAGAACCCGCACGAGAGCCCGCGCGGGAGCCACTGGCGGCGCTGCCACCAATAACAGTGGGATGGTGCTTGATCATCCGCAGGAGCTCCTCGACCTTGGTAGCCGAAGCCATGCCAGCCAGCTTCTCGGCAACCTCCGTGAGCCTGGTGATGAGCAGATCCTGACCTTCCCGCGTCCCCATATCCCGGATGATCTTCTCAAGGAGGGCGATAGTGGCAGGGGCGTCCGCCGCTGACATGCTGGGCGTGGAGACGGACTCCCGATCGATAGACCCGGCAAAGCTATTTGGCGACGGGATCCTTGGGAGGGAAAACGGCCTGGTGCTGCGCGAAGAGGATGACGGCGGGGAGGCGTGTAGGTTGTGCGTCTTGCCCTCGACGAACAGCCCGTTGTAATACGGTTCCTTCTTTTCGTTGAGGTTCCCCATCAGGTCCCTCAGCGTCTTCCGGATATCCTCGTCCCGCGAGGTCGTGGCCTGCTTCAAGCTCATAAGATCGGTGGCGTTGTCGCGGCTCCTCCTGCTCAGCGCCGACATTTCCTTCTGCAGCGCCGTCGCAATATTGGTCAGCGCTACAATCTGGCCCGACAGCGCGCCGGTGTCGCGGTCCGGCGCAGCGGGCCTCGGCGCCGCCGTTGAGCCGTTCGTGACGTCCGACAGCGCGGAGGCGGCGGGCGGCGGCGGCGTCGGCGCCTGCGTCTGTGTCTCGGCCTCTTTGGCCGCCGGGGCCGGCATGTTCTGCAGCGCGAGCATCGTCGCCGATTGCGGGGGTGTGTTCTCGCCTAGGATGCTCTGCGTGTCCGGGCGTCGCACGACGGGGCGGACGATGGGCGTCAGGCTGGGGCCCGGCACGAAGGTGCCTCGCTGGGAGTCCTTATCCGGGGACACGGAGGAGAACGAGTCCCGCGAGTCCCGGTGCCGGATCGGCGTCGTGGGGCGGCCCGACTTGTCCGGAGACAGTGGGGATGAGGGGACGCCCTCGATCATGAGGCCGCGCTCCCGGACGCTGGGGCTCTGGAGGGACTGCATCCGGCGGTGGGAGCCCGGCCGGGGGAGCGGGCGCTCCGGGGACACGTGCGTCAGCCTCTTGGACAGATACGGGTCCATCGTCGGGCTGCTGCTCTCGCGAGCCTTTTCTGTTAGAGCCGCGTGCGCGGACTGGATCGTGGCGGAGGTTCCCGGCCGCGACGGGCTGGGGGACTGAGGATTCAAGGGAAGCGGGGGAGGTGCTCTCTCAGGGTCGGAGCTGTCCCACCTGTTGGTTGCCTGGTTAGTACATGTATCGGTGGAAGCCCCCGAACAGAGAGCTACGGTCTTGAGGAAATGATGGCCCAGGGCTTACATGGGAATGACCAGGGCTCGTCCGTGATCTGACGATGCCGAGTGCTGATGCCGGAGGGCCTTTGGGCTCTCCAGCGTAGCGTCTCTCTCGACGGGAGCCATGGTGGCCCTGCGGTTTTATAACTCTGCTCACCGGGGCCGCACCGCGAACACAGAATTTTAGATGATTCGGTTTTGTTTCGGGCCTGTCTTGAAGAGGGTCCCTGCCCTGGAAACGTGGAAATCGAATATGCGTGGAAAGCCACGCGATGATGGGGATGGGCGCGAGGTGAAAGAGGAAATTGAGTTTAGAGGCGGTCGGGAGCTAGGTGGTAGTGCGGATGCGATAGCATCGTGGGTGGAGAGCCTTGATATCGGGAGCTTCATCTTTTGGGCGCGGGCCCGGATCGTCATCGGGATGGGGCCTTCCTTCCTTCCTTCCTTGCCCACCGCTCCGTCTTGTTTATTTCCCTGGGCCGGGGCGTTGCCGTAGCAACCGTACAACTGTGACAGTGATACTGGCCTCTCACCTCTCAGCGGTCTCTTCAGCGCAACGTTGGTGCCCGATGGCACGTGCACCCGCCGGGCGTTGACAAGGGACCGTATTCCTGCAAGCTGACAGCTGACCCGACGCTGGCCTTCGCAGACCGACCGACATTGGTCAAGCCAAAGCTTGGCATTCACTCGTCTGATGTCCGCAGACAGCTTCTGTAGGCACGTCGTTCCGCGTGACGACTTTGGGGAGCAGTGTGTGAATATTACATCTCAGTCTATCTATACAAAAAAAAAAACCAGCCGTACACCTCGCCGTACTCCCCGGGCGTGAGCAAATTCGCTTCATCACGGACGATTGCACTTCTTCTGAGTGTCTGGACCACAGTTCATCCGTCGTAACACCGGGTACCGATTCAGCCAGCCAGTGCCATCTATAGTCACGCCGTGCACCAGATGCCGTCTACATGCGCTTTCAAATGGCCGCTAAACGCTGTGAAGCGCCCCCGGCCTACTTTCCGGGCTTCCTCCCACCGCTTCTCCATTCTCTTAACGCAGGGCCTTGTCGAAGGCGGGAATGAGCGTCTGCGCAAGCCAGAAGGAGAAGACCAGCTTGGGACCCGTCATGAGCAGCTAAAGATACTGTTAGAGAGATATTCCGCGTGCGCCATGCTATATTCGGCTGGGGGTTGGGGGTTGATATCGACTAGGCACTCACCTTGGGCACGAGACCCTTGAAGAAGCTGGAGAGACCCTCGTTCCTGGCCATCTTGGTCAGGATCCTGAAGCCGCTCTCGGGGTTGTCAAAGTTCCTGTTCTGAATGCGAGTCTTGATGACGTCCAGCGGCGCCGACACGACGAGCGAGGCCGACGCGCCCGCGATAGAGGCGACGAAGTTCTGGAACCAGCTCGCCTTGTTGTAGTCCTGAAGCTTGAAGAGGTATTCCTTGGTGAAGGCCGAGCCGCCGAAGAGCTGTGTCGCGCGTGTTAGCCGCTTTGTACTATGACTGAGCAGGAAGGAAAACGGGGGAGAAGGGGGACATACAGCGAACGAGCCGGGAGCGTTGCGGGCCGCGGTCCAGCCCCAGCCACGGTACAGGCCCAGGCCCTCGTCACCGATGATCTTGATGAGGCCGCGGCCGCGGAAGGCCTCGGGGTTGGTCTGGCGCTTGATCTTGAGGACATCGAGGGGCAGTAGGACAACCTCGCCGATACCAATCAGACTGAGGGATGCAGGGTCAGCTGGCCGTTCGATATAACCGGTGATCGGGGGAGAGTGGTTGGATCCGCCCTTACCTGCCCGCCGTGGAGTGCATGATCGCCTTGCCCGTCTTCTTGCCGAACGCCCGCTCGAAGTCGGTGCCGTAGTGCCTCGCGAGGTAGTCGCGCGCAACCGGCTGCCCACCATACTTGTATACGCGCTGCAGGACCTACACGAACATCAACCATCAGCGCAACGGCCCTGCACGTGCCCTCCTACACACCGGGATATGAACGAACCTTGTAACCCGCCGCATACCCGAGACCGGGGAAGAGAGAGAAGAACTTGGTCCCGATGCCCGCGCTGGCCGTCTCCTTGAAGATGACCTGGTTCAGCTGCGACGCGCCCGTGATCTTGGTCTGGTTGCTCATCAACCGCTTCGCGATGGTGTCAACCTGCCCCAACCATTAGCTTCCCGTCTGCTAAGAGGTCGCGTGGTTCGAGTTGTCGGGGGTTGCGTACGGGGTGGAACATCATCAGCTCGGCGATACCGGCGGAGCCTTCAAGACAATTAGCAATTGATCCAGTCCGCCACGTAATTGAATACTAGGTACATACCGGAACCGAGGAGCCGAGCCGTGTTCGACTCCTTCTCTTGCGACGAAGCGGGAGGAGACATCTTGACTTTCGTTTGCTTCCGGTTGCCGGAGAAGTGACTGTGCTTCAAAAAAAAAAAGGTAGTAAAGGAATGGGGTACAATGCTATCAAAGAATGTATCTAGACAACACGAGACCTCCTCACGGCTATTAAAGCAAAACGAGGTGCGGGCTGGACGGGAAGGAGTGGGAAAAAGAGTGGGAAGAGGAACCTCGGATCGGCGCCAGCGTGTGGTGAGAGCATCCATCTCCTCCGACCGAAAAGGGTCCAGAATTTTTTTTTGGCGCGATAACAATTTTGGGAGGCTATCGCCACGCCCCCCCTTTCCCCATACTGGCTGGGGGCGTGACCGTACGAATACCGTCCGACAACGGATCCCCACCACACCGCTCTCCGCAGCCCTCCGGTGGTCTCGATACCCGGGATGATTAGTACCAGCAATTGCCACATGGGCTCGGCTTACCTTGTGCTCGTGAGCGAGGCGAGGGTCCCCTTTTTCACGATGATAGTCACTGGCTGGGGCTTATAAAGCGCGGCTCCAATGCGCTCCCGGCCCTTGGTGTCCTCCGCACTTGGACGACTCGACTACACCTCGCTTCTCGCAGACTGGCAGACGACATCTCTTACACGTTCAATTTCCCTAATCGGGTATCTTATAACTAACAAGTCAGTCATACATAACGCTAAGCTGCCGACCACAAAATCCGCAGACTTAATGGTCAATGCGAATGCCTTTCCCCTGTTAGATCCTTCCACCCTTCATACATATCCTCTCCCTACCTCTGAGAACCGGCCGCCTGCCTCTCAACCTGGTGCCTCCCACGGTAGGAGCGGGGCATCGAGCAAGTCATAGGGGCGCGGTGCAAGTAACGCCATCAGTAGTCCCGAAGGACGGCCACGATATCATCGAGCCTCATCGCGTGGCCAAGCAACTTGCTCTCCAGCTCCAGGTGCTGGCTGTACTTGTTGTAGTACTCGGGCGTCATGACCTCCTCCTCCTTCCCCTTGACATCCGTCCGGTGCACAAACTCGAGGATGTCTCGTACCTTGTACCGCTCCACCTCCAGCACCTGCAGGCACCGTAGCATGGCCTTGTAGAGCCTATCCGGCATCTCCCGCCGCATGCGTTCCGGGTCGCAGTACCAGAAGAACATGGTCCTGTTAGCAACGCGGTTCTGGTTGTCGCGGGGCACCTCCTGCACGTCCACGAAGCTGCCGTGCTGCAGCTGGACCATCTTCTCCTGCAGCGTCGGCTTCTTCATGAGTGCCTTGTCCGCCAACATCTTCTCGTCGAGCTTGCCGAATTCCCGTAGGATGCGCGTGAGCCGGAGGCCCCGGCGTCCAGTGACCTGCTCGATGATTGAATCCATCTCCACCTGCCGGAGCGACTGCATTACGATGTCGAAGTCGACCGTCCATTGCCCCTCGCCTTGCGTACCGCAGTGCCGCACGAGGCGATGCTTGCTCTCGCATAGGAGGAGCAGATGCCGTCGCAGAAGTTCTATCTTCTGCTCACCCGCTGCACTTTCCGACTTTACCTGCCCATTCGGTGCATCGTTCTGTTCCGCTCCAACTCCGTTGGTACGCGGTGCTCCATCCTCCACATCGAGATAGTCGTCATCTGACATGTCGCCCTCGTCGTTCGCCCCATTTGTTGGTAACCCGTCCTCCCTGACAGCTCCGCCTTCGCCTTCCGTGTCTAGCAACGAGGCCGTTTGCAAGAGACGCTCCGATACGTTGGGGTCAACACTGCGCTTGCTGACCCTGCCGATATCGCTCGATAGGTTTATAGAGGGATCAAGGTGATCCAGGATCTCCAGGGTTGTGACAGTCAGGTTACGAGCAGGATCATCGTCAAACATGTCACTGTAAGCTCCGTCGATCTTGGTATCTTCCGTGCACCTGGAAACACTCCGGGTGACAAGCCGTAAGAGGGTTGCGTATACTCGCGAAGTCGTAGGCCCAATAACACCATCGGCAAACCGCGTGAGGCGATCGTTCCTCATGTCGACGATACACTTTTCGAAGTTGATGCGCACGACTGTAGACGACTTTTGGTTTCATGTCAGTTGCCGAAGTTATGATTGCGGAAGACGGCTCAGGGTAATGGACTCACGTCGAGGACTCGCCGCCTCTGCGAGGGGGTCCCATTTGAATCCCCGTTCGCCAACTTTCGCCGTTTGGCATCCGGAACCGGAGTTTCACTGTCGAGCTTGCGCTTCAACTCCTTGCCTCGATCCCGGGCCGCGCGCATTTCCGCCGCCTTCTCGCGCGCCAGATCTTCCTTTCCTTTGGACGTCTTGATGGAAGCCGCCTTCTTTGTGTAGGTCTGCTCGATCTCGTCGTAGATGGCTTCTGGGTTCGTGAAGGATTCGGCGTCGACGACCTTGAGGATCTCCCACTGGATGAGCCGGGCGATGACCTCGTGCAGGTGGAACACGGACTTGATGATGGGCCCATTTTCGGTGTGCTCCGCGTCGTCGCCGTTGACTTTAGGCTCGTCGTCGGATTCAGCCTTTACATCAGGCCCCACGACAGACGCGCCTTGCGCGCCGAACGCCTGCGCCAGGTCTGCAATCTGCACATGACCCAGCGCGAATAGGTGGCGCACGACCTCTTGTTCAGCTTCCCCGTATAGAGTACCGATGAGGTCTAGTATTTTTCCAATGCGCAAGATATTGTAGCAAGATTCAACGTTCGCTTCGTAGGTCGTTGCCTTGGTGTCCTTGTTGATAGAGTAGTAGAGGAGATCGTGCTGGATCAGGACGGCCAGACCATGGCGCACCTGCTGGGGGTTGAGGCCGGTTCGCTCGAAGAGTTGGGGGAGTCGGCACGGCCCTCGTTGGACGAGAGTCTCGAATATCCTCTGAAGAAAACGAAATTAGCAGCCGTGCAGCAAGGGCGATCATAGGCCGTCGCCGCGACGGACAGACGCTGGGTGGCGCGTGGACTTACAGAGGGAAGTTCGCCGAAAGTATCGTTCACCAGCAGAGTGCACAGCTCCGCCGCGTGCTTCGTCTGGAAAGTCGTGTTAGGAGAAACATCCAAAGTCCTGAACCGCTGCCGCCACGCTGGAGTTGGACTCACCACAATCATCTCGTCTGCTGCGCAAGGACGGGCGAGAGGATTTAGAGGGGTGATTTGGGGAGGGGCGAAGGGAAATCTGCCGCTTCAAGAGATCCTCTCGTTCTCTCTCGAGCTTCCTGTGCCCCTGGTACTACCGGCGTTTCATTGGGAGGCTGCGAAAACACGGCGGCGATGGACTCCGGTTATTTCTCGAGGACAGAGAAATGACGGATGCGATTGTCCATTGCCGTCGATAGTGGCACCCACGTAATTTTTTTTGGACGAGTCCCCGCCGATGCTGCAAACCTCAAGTAAGCCGGTAAAAAGGCAGTAGTGGCGAGTGTTCCCAGCTGTCGCAGCCCGCCCTCTCCGTCCCTCCGCTGCCGGGTGCAAAAGGATTTCCCTCGGAACATCACCTGACCAATTGGAGCTTAGCGAAAATAAGACGGAGATGCCAAAGTCTGGGTTTTAGCTCGGCCGACCACACGCAGAACTTGGATCACGAAAGCACTGGCTGCCCGACTGCTGTCCATTGCGACGCCCACCATCGACATCGACAATGATCTCGAGATCCTCCCTCACTAGGCTAGCCCTCGGGTCCGCGCGCGCTGCGCGCACCCACCAGACCAGGGGCTTCGCGGCCGCCGCGTCTGGCCCCAAGTCGTTCGAGACGTACGATGCCGCCGGCCTCAAGGTTGCCTCGCGGGACGCCGAGGGCCCTACCTCGAAGCTGGCCGTCGTCGTCAAGGCCGGCACCAGGTACCAGGCTCTGCCCGGCCTGACCGTCGGTCTGGAGGAGTTTGCGTTCAAGGTCGAGCTTTCCGATGCCCCGAATCGCATCATGCGTGTCGACTGAGCTAATTTTTTGCTGGCGATACAGAACACAAACAAGCGTTCCGCCCTCCGCATCACGAGAGAGACCGAGCTCCTCGGTGGCCAATTGAACGCGTATCACACCCGTGAGGCCCTTGTTCTTGAGGCCGGCTTCCTTCGCCAGGATATTCCCTACTTCGCCGAGCTTCTCGCCGAGGTCATCTCGCAGACCCGCTACACCAGTATGACGCCAATCCCTTCGTCCCATTGCTTCCCGCCCGCCATCAATACTAACTCGGAATTTAGCCCACGAGTACCAGGAGGATATCAGCAGGGTAATTTCGATCAACCAGGCCAAGCTCGCCGCGAACCCCGCTGCCGTCGCCCTCGACACCGCCCACTCCATTGCCTTCCACAATGGCCTCGGCTCGCCCCTGTACCCCTCGCTCTCGTCGTCTGCGAAGAAGTACCTCGATGAGTACTCCGTCGCCGAGTTTGCCGAGGCCGCCTACACGAAGTCCAACATTGCTCTCGTCGCCGACGGCGCCTCGCAGTCGGCCCTGAGCCAATGGGCCGACAAGTTCTTCGCCGACGTCCCCGCTTCCGCCTCCGGCAAGCTCTCCATCAAGTCCACGCCCTCGAGCTACTACGGTGGTGAGCAGCGGATTGACTTCCAGGGCGGCAACGCTGTCGTTCTCGCCTTCCCCGGCACCAGCGCCAGCTCCCCCGAGGTGGCCGTCCTGGGCGCCCTCCTCGGCGGCCAGTCGTCCGTCAAGTGGTCGTCGGGCTTCTCGCTCGTCTCCAAGATTGCTGCCGCGACCGGCGTCAACGCCTCGACGACGAACCTGAAGTACTCGGATGCCGGGCTCCTGGCCATCCAGCTCTCGGGCTCCGCCTCGTCCGTCCGCAAGGCCTCGGAAGAGACTGTCAAGGCCCTCCGCAGCGTTGCGGCTGGCTCGGTGAGCAAGGAGGACTTGACCAAGGCGATCGGCAAGGCCAAGTTCGATGCCCTAGACGCCGGCCAGAGCCTGCTCTCCGTTGGCTCGGAGCTCGTCCACGGCATCAAGCCCGTCCAGGCCGCCGACCTCGCCAGGACCTACGAGTCCGTCACCCTCCAGAAGCTCCAGGACGTAAGTGGCATCGAGCTGAGAACCTTGTACACCGAGACACTGCTAACAGCGATCCACAGGCTGCCAAGACCCTGCTCGAGGGCAAGGCCACCGTCGCGACGGTTGGTGACCTCCACGCCCTGCCCTTCGCGGAGGAGTTGGGTCTCCGGGTATAGAATAGAAACGCGTGGCGAGTTTCGCCAGTGTAGTATTAAACTAGAGTCATCTAGAGGTGGGAGGAACCGGAAAGTCCACTTTGTGAATATAAGCAGCAATTTCCTTTTGACGTCTACCATTCCTGTACCACTTTCTTTTGTCTTGGGGGTCTAGTGACGCGCCTGCCGTTCATTAACAGACGTCGTCCTTTTACAGAAGTACAACGCCGAGGAGTTGGTACTGATGGCCACGTGATGCAAAACAACAGGAGAAACTTGGAAGTAGGTTTCCTTTCTGAGAGCTGTGGGCCTGCAGCCACAACCGGTAGGCACAGGCACCCATTCCATTGTTGTGAGGCGGACGTGTGCCCATACATATCAATAGCGGGAACTCCTTTGTCAGAGTGTTATACAGTCTCCTTAATGTCGCGGCCGAGACGGGCACGGGCCACCACAGTCTCGTGTGCGTATGGGTCGTCCCGATGTCGAAGATTCTCGTCCTTCATCATATATCAAACTACCGTCGGTCTCGTGGCTTCTCCCAGCACGGTTGCGGATGGCAACCAACCGTGTGTACTGTGAGTTCCCCACCGACCCGAGTGTGCCGCATCACGAGTCCGATCTCGTCGAAGGCATGATCCTTGCAAGTATCGCGATCGTCTTTCGAAAGGCCAGTGGAGAAGCCAAATTGGTGTCGTTATGCAGGTACATCGCGAGTTCGCATCTGCCAGGAGCTATCCGCGGGCCGTCGATTACTGGTTATGGAATCAGATCATACTGGCATTCGACGTACCGGGCTGCTTCGGCCTGTTTGCATGTATGTGCAAGTCGGAGGGCACACTGTATTACCCCTCCAGACCTCGACAGTTGGCGGAGCGCACAATTGTGTGGGGAGCTTGCTGTGGAAGAGCGCTTCCGAGTACACTGTGAAAATTGAGGACCAAACACTGGGTACCCAGGCATGCTGGAAGGAAGCCATTGGAACTGTTCCCACGACGAGCCGGGCGGCTCCTTCCCTACAAAGCCTCACCATACAGTACTTGCTGTACCCTGGGCTGTGCTCTCGACCCGACAGTCTTCTTTCCTTCTCTTTGTTCTCCCGAAAGCAGAGCAATCTTCCTCCTCCTTCGCGCAACGACCCATAAAGTTGCTCATCCCGAGGCCGACCACTGCCCCCGACCACCAAGGCGTCCATCGATATCTCCCTCTCCCCCGTGTCTTGGTGCCACGGCCTCTCTCCGACGTGGTCGTCGTGCTCGCTCATCCTCCTCCCGGGTAAGTATGGCCGCTCGCCCCGTCAGTTTAGGGCGGCGTCGATGGGCCGTGTCTTGGCCCGTTTGTTTCCTTCCCGAGTTTAGCCCCAGCCCAGTCCAGCAAGCCCCCTTCCCCCGTTTGGCGTTCGTCCCTTACTTTTTTTTTCGCACTGGCGTCCGAAACCCACCACCTACCTGCCAGCTGCAACCTCAACTCCCATCCTCGCCTGCCATTCTTCCTTCTTCCACGTAGTTGCAGCCCCGTCAGCTCAATTGCCCCTCTCTCTTTTTTCGGGCCCTTGATGACAGCCTGCCGTCGTCCTTGCTAATCAGCAAGCAGGCCCTTGACCCAGCCCCCCCCCCCCCTCGCCGTAGGTGCTCAGGCTGGTAACATCGACCCCGTCACCGTAAAGGAGATCCGTTCTAACGCCTCCCGATCAGCTCTCTCGCCCCCCCTCCATCACCTTCCTCTAGCAGGCGCATCCTTTTGCGCTGCAATTGAGTCCAGTCAGGTTGGTACCTGCCTGTCACATCCCATGCCCGTATTCCTCGAGGTCCAGGTCTTTGCTCGGATGACAACCCCACGGGGGTGTTGAGAAACACATCCCACGCACTCTCGCATCGTCCCCCATCCCCGTTTCCCTTGTCGCGTGCCATTCTGTCATCGCTCCACTCCTTGCCGCACAATCGCTCTTATTCCACGACGCGTTTACTAACATTCGTCCGCTTCTACCTTAGGTGCCCGATCTTGCCCTTCTTGATTGGAGCCGGGACCACGAGCACCTCCCTTTGTGTGACCAAGCGTGTCCGAACGGCGCGAAGGCATGCGTAGTAGGAGGATCGAGACAACAAAGCGGACACCTTGAAAGCGGGAACTCATAAGTTGTGTTCTATTTGTTCTTTGAAATGCCTTTCCCAAAGAAGGACGTGGGCGGACCAAACGCCGGGCGTGTGCAGAACGGTTCGTCTCGATCCCCACCGTGCCCTGTGTTTCGAGTAGAGCTCGAACCTGTTGGACTGCTTCTGACGCCCCGAAAGGAAACAGGTTGGGCTTCCGCACGGACACAGCGATATCGAACAGCCGCCATGGGAACGAGAGAGTGTTGAAACCCTGGGTTCCCGATGCCACCGACCCACTCACCGAGGGCTTGGAGAAGTCTTCGAGCTCCGGTCCGTGGGACCAGTTCGCCGCAAACGAGCAGCTCTTCGGCCTCCAGACCGATTACGACGAGAACATGTACACGACGGCTATAGATAAAAGTCACCCTCAGTACAAGGAGCGTATGGCCGCCGCTGACAGGAAGGCGCGGGAAATTGAGAAGAGCGCTGCCACCACGGCTCATGTTGCGGAAGAGCGCGTGATGGATTTCGCCGGGGGCGATGACCGAAACGGCGACGAAGAGGAGAAGTAAGTACTTGGACCCCGTTACTACTACTGCGGTTTCCAATACTCATTTCTCTCAACCTAGGTACTCTGGAGTACGGCGGCATGATCATCTCACTAGCCGTGGAAACAAGTACACTCCTCCCGCGATGCGTGCTCCGACTGGCCAGGCAACTGCTTCTGGTGCCCCCGTTGATCCCGCCATCATTTCGTCTCAACTCAAGACGACGCAGCCGAAAAAGCCTGCGGCCGCTAATAGTGCGGATCAAGCTGCCACGTCGCGACCCGAGCAGCCCAAGGCGGAGTCGAAACCGAAGGCCGAGAAGCCCCAGAAGGCCGCGGACGTCAAGCCCCAGGACGTAAGCGTGCCCGAGACGAAATCTGCGGACGCCAAGGGGTCAGAGAAGTCCACCCCGCTCCGGTCTCCCGCGGCCACTGGCGGCAGCACCCCCAGCGCCACTGCGACAGTCGAGCGTGACGTCCTAAACTCGTTTAAGAACTTTGCCGCGGTTCAGCGCAGCAACGCCGAGAAGGCCAGGATTGGAAAGGCAAAGGCCGACAAGGAGGTTAAGTTGACGGAGCTCAAGTTCTTCGCCAACACGTTCAAGCTCTCAACTCCCGTTCCCAACGATCTCATTGGGATCATTGCCAAGGACCCAACAAGGCAAAAGGAGATCCAGGCAAGAGCGATGCAGAACGCCGAAGACGTCCAGAAGGCCAAGGAGGCGGTGAAGTCAAAGGAAGCTCAGAGTAAGGAGACCCAGGCCAAGCCCTCGGCCGAGTCCCACGCACCGGCTCCTGCATCCGATCCGAAGCCACAGGCTTCCCGTCCGCAGCCCCCGCACACTACCTCTCACCCAAACGTCGCGAACCGCCATGGTGGTAACCGCCAGTCGTACGCCCCTTCGCAGTACAATACCCAGCAGTTCCCCCGAGGTGACCGGTCTGGCCAGCAGCAACCGCAGGGCCGGCCTACGGGGAATCTGGCCCAGCGCCTACGCAATGTTGAGCACCACAAGGCGTCGCAGCCACACGGCGTTCCCAGCCAGGTGGACGCTCGGCTTCCCCCCACGGCTCCCGCAAGTGGAGGGGATAGTTCGTTCAGCCGCCGTCTCAGTGGAGCCTCGGGACCCGTGAACAAGTTGAACCCCAACACGCAAGAGTTCAAGCCGAACGCATTCGCCCCGGCTTTTAACCCGGCAGGGCCCAGTACCGGCTCTAGTCCGAAGTCCGTCGTCGTCGCAAACCACAGCGCCGATGCTCACTCGGTGTCGCCCGTTCGTCATCTAGCTCGGCGCAAGACTAAGTCCGGCGACTGCAAGAAGTGTAGTATCCTGTCCCATGCCAGGACCATCAAGCCGCCGCAAGGCCGAAGCTGGGACGACAATGGCGGTCTTCGTCCCACTTTCGACACGGCACCAACATGGAGGCAGATGCAGGACAAGGAAGAGGCAGATTCCACGATGCAAGTCACTTACAAGGAGTACCTTGAGCGCAACCCCTTCGCCGGTGCGGCCGGGGCCCAGGCGACTCCCAACCCTGCGCCCGTCCTCCCCCAGATGGCTCACCAGCATCAGCTACCATTCCACCTGCAGCATGGCGCGCACATGGCGCCCCGGCCGTCGCCGCACATGCCGCCGATGCAAATGCATGGGCCGCCACAGGCCCACAACCAGCACATGGGATACACGGGCGCGGACGACCACAGGATGGTGCATTCCACCTCGTCGCAGTCATTTGCATCGCCTCGCATGTCTCAGGCGCCGGTCGCTTACGCGCCTGCTATGAACTCGCCGGCCCAGCCTCCGTATGGGCAGCCGGTCATGCCGCCCCACATGGGACAATACCGGAGTTTCTCGAACAACTCGCAGTACATGCCGCAACAACAGGCCCACATGGGCGCTCCTATGATGATGCAGCCCCAATACATGGGCGGACCCCAGGGGATGCTCGTCACGCCTCCCCACATGCAGATGTACCCCTCGTCGCAGGGACAGTTCATGCCACCCGGCGGCGTGGCCGTCCCGCCGCAGCAGATGGCAGGCACGAACGGGTATCCCAGCCCCGGGCGGCCGGCGGCGGTGCCGATGGCGCACCAGGGTTCAGCGCAAGGCCAGCAGTACGGCATGAGCCCCAGCATGGCGTACCAGCAGCCTGTGTACGGGGGTCAGCCCCACGGTCACAGTAGGTGGCACCACGCCCCAGCCCGCAACACTCGCCAATAGGACGCCACCGGGGCGCCTGGGTGCGAACGAGTCGAGTCGTGGAGCTAACTCGTGTTCTTTGGGATAGTGAACAACGGCCGAGGCTACGGTGCCCCGGCGGGGCCGCACCAGTATGGCAGCAGTCCCCAGCATCTGCACCAGTATGGTCCTCAGCACAGGGCGGGCAACAACCATTACGGCAATAAGAACTTTGGCCCCCATGGTGGCCAGCACCAGATGGGGCAAGGCCACGGAATCCCGTCGGGCCCTCAGAGCGGCCCGCAAGGACGAGCTCCGGATGGCCCCGAGGAGGGCAAATGATGACTCGACCTCGAGCCATCAATATCACGGCGATATCGCGCCGCAGCGCCGGGCAGGCGTATGAAGGAAGAGTGCCGAGCCAGTATTGGTTGACAGCATCTGTCATATGCAAGCTACGTGCATGAGCAAAGATCATTGTTACATGGCAGCGCCGACGACTACCTAAGTCGCAGCAGTTGGAACTTTTTTATCGCCTGCCCGAACGCAGATCTCGGTCGCGAGCCTCGGCTTCTTACGAGTCTATATCCTAAGATGAGAGACTAGGCTCGTCCGACCGAGAGGGGGTTGACGACACGCGCGGGGGTTGCCCGGCTGCGAATATTCCTGTAGGCACGCCAGTTCTCTCTACAGACTTCTTCGTATCGTCTTCTGTTTTTATTTCTTTCCGATTCGGGTGGCACCGACTGAATCCGTTCAGGCTCGAGGCACCTCGACTGTCGCGGCACTGGTGAACGCGGCGGCACGGCATGCGCGACCGATTGTGTCTGTCACAAGAATGAAGTATGACTTGGGGGTCTACTAGGTGTGTGGTGTGTGTGTGTGTGTGGAGTGGCGGTTGAGGACCGGTGGGGCGAGCGGGGAGGCGGGGCGTGAGCAGGTTTAGGGGAGGAGGGGTGCTTGGCGCATCTGTCTGGGTGAGGGGGGTTGGGTTGACGGCTGGAAGCGGGGGCGGCTGGCAGGTCTGAGGAATGACGGTGTGGCTCTTGGTAGGCTGTTCTGTAGAGAATTGAAGCCTGTCAATCGAGTGAGTGTGTTTGTGTCGGTGATGTACGACATGCAGCAGGTTGGCGTTGCGTAAGTGAGGTGGTTTCAGTGAGCTGCGCGCGGTGATGTCATGAGTTTCACGGGGTTCCGAAGGCTCTCGACGTTTGCGAAGGTTGTAGATGGGCTCGTCTAGTCAGTGAGGCTTATTGAGACTGCCAAAGTGCGGCTGTGGTCAAAGGTGGCCTCGTTGCGCGTCAATCTCAACGCCAGGGCAAGAGAGGCGAGAGGGGCTTTGACATGTTCGTTGGGGGCGTGTAGCGTTACGTTGGAGGGATGTTTAGAGTGGGGAGTTTTGGCCCGGCATCTTCCGCGAACGGGCGGGTGGGCATGCTGCGCTAATGTCACTGTTGCTCAGATTCCCCTGTATCCACCCAACTGCAGAGGGTCTCTCAGTGGCAGCAGTTTGTACCTTGGCGATTTCCCCTCATCAACGCCCCGTCTCAACACCATCGTGGTATCTCATAAGCATCACAATGTCAACGAGAATCCTTTTACTGGAGAAGAAGAACCGAGATCTGATATCCCCTAAGGATCGATGGTATAAGCCAGCCCCCCCCCCCCCCTCCTCCCCGGTACCGGTCCCGGGTTCCCTTTCCTGCCATCCGATCTGCCTCAACGCCGACTCATGATGATAAAGACATGGAGAAACACTGTGAGGCCTGGAAAACAAGTTGGGAAAAGAACATTCCATCAAGGAACGATTTTGGAAACATAGAAAACGAGTGTATGGAAACAGGACATGAAACCTTTGAGCCTTTGCCTTCCAATCCGCAATCCTCCCTATGTAAGCCCCCCGTCCATCCAACCATCCACCCCCCCTTTCACCTTTCCACCCTCCTCAGGAAGGTCGAGAGACTCTAGTACCGGCGGAACCGGAACTTCTTCGCCGCCGCAACGGCAAAGGCCTCGCCTTGGCCCGGCTCGCAGGTCGTCCCCTCCGACATCTCCATCACGTCCGTCCACTGGCCCGAAGCGCACCGCTGGAACTTGTTGCCGCCGACGCAGTTCCACGAGCCCTCGTCAGAGCACTCGCCGCTCTGGGCGCCCTCGCCGCCGGTGGAGCCGCCGCCCGCCGAGCCGCCAGTGGGGGCCGGGGTCGAGGCGGAGTCACTGCCCGTGGGAGCGCTGCCGCTCTCGGCGGGGGCAGAGGCACCGCCAGTGGGGGCGCTACCCGCGGCCTCCGAGCTGGGGGAGCCGGTCTCCCCAGCAGGCGCGCTCTCCGCGGCCGAGCCACTAGGCGCACTCGTCTCCTCGGGCGCATCGGCGATGGTTGTGGGCCCGCTGCCGCCGGCCGAGGCCGAGTCCGTCACGAAGACCCCGCCGGGACTGTCAGAGAAAAAGAGTGTGAGCTTGGTTCTTCTAAGGGAATCACCTCGAGGGTGACGGGGGCGGGGAGGATTACGAACAGAGCGTTGGAGGGGGCGCCCTCGGCCGGGGCGGCGGTCGGGGCAGCGGGAGGAGTGTACTGGCCGTCGTTGCCGCCGCCGCTGCCCGCATCACCGCCGGCCTCGCCGCCGGCACCGCCACCAGAGCCAGAGCCGGCATCGCCGCCGGCCTCGCCGCCGGAGCCAGAGCCGGAGCCAGAGTCGCCGCCGGAGCCAGATCCAGAGCCAGATCCAGAGCCAGAGTCGCCGCCAGAGCCAGATCCAGAGCCAGATCCAGAGCCAGAGTCGCCGCCAGAGCCAGAGTCAGAGCCAGAGTCGCCGCCCGAGCCACCAGACGCCGGAGCACCGCAGTTGTCACCCTCGGGCGGGGTGCCGTCGGTGTTCTTGGTCACATCCGGGCCGGGGTCGGGGAACAGCACGTCCGTGCCCTCGGCGACGCTGCACCCGTCGACAATGTTGGCGACGAACATCTCGGGCCGGCTGTCGAACGAGGTGCTGCCGCCGTCCTGGCGACGGCTCTTGGCGCCGCCGCCGCTGCCGCTGCCGCCGCCGCCGCCGCCGGAGACGGAGACGACGGCGCAGCTCTGGTAGAACTCCCTGTTTCCGATCTTGTTGATCCACGACCACGACAGGATGACGTCGTCGCCGTCGGGGGCGTCGTCGGGAACGGTGAAGTCGAAGGTGTCCCCGTCGGACATGGGGCAGTTGCCAATGATGCTCTGGATGACGGTGAAGGTCTCGCCCTTGTCGTAGCTCAGCGAGATCTGGCAGGATCCGCCGCCGTGGGTGGCGCCACCGGAGATGGTGACGCTGTACGACTCGCCGGCCTTGTAGTCGGCGACGGGCTTCCCGGCGTCAGTGCCGACGAGGTCCGCGTCGCCGTGGCAGGGGAAGTCTTGGAGGGTGATGGGGTTGATGAGGGTGTTGTCGGCGTCGCCGCCGCTGGTGTTGGGGTTGTCCTTGTAGCGGAGGGTCGGGGGGTCAGACATGACCATGTGGCCGAAGGCGGAGCCCGAGAGGGCGGCCATGATGATGCTGGTCTTCATCTTGATGGTGGTTGTGTGTTGACTGTTTTGGTGGTCTCTTTTTCGGCGAAGAGATGCGTGTCTCGAATCGAGAGATGTGCTGAGAGTCAAGGAAGGTGAGAGTACAGGACTAGATGCCTGGATATTTGTAGTCGCGACTTCACGAGCTGGAGCAGCGTACGTGGATCAAGAGAGATATGAGGCTCCGGTCCTCGATAAAGTCTCAAAGAACCCCAACGGCACAGCGCGGGATGGGTTTCTTTTTTTTGGTGTAAAAAAGGGTGAACGAACAATCGAGATTGTCCTGTCCAGAAACTTGGCCGGCAAGAGAAAGCTGCTGCTTTGTGTCCTTTGTGAAAGAAACAAGAGTGTTGTTCCCTGTCGAGGGTAAGGAGTGTGAATTGAAGAAGAAAGAAGAAAAGAAACAATGAGGAAAGGAAAGGAAGGCGTTTGTCAACCAGCACAATGATTGTCCTGCTTGAACGAGCAGGAGCAAGAGGGGGAGGACAATGAGGGTAGGACGAGGGTCCCTTTTATGGCCTTCGAGACAGAGACGGGGACACGCCCGAATAGGAAGGCAAGCAGGTCTGAGAAGATCACAGGCGAAAGGGAGACCCACACTCGAGAAGGGATGGATATCCCGGGGCTCTGGGAAACCCCCTGGTCCAAGAGAACCAAGAACAAGTGTGTGTGGAGTTTTGTTTCTTCTTCTTCTTCTTCTTCCCTGGTCTCAGCACTACTGCAGGGGTCTTACCTAGTCCACTTGGCTTCCACACGCCCGGAGCCGCCGCCGCCGCCGCCGCGAGTGCCGGTGACGAAAGGGCCCGGCACTTTGACTCGACGAGAGACGGCGGCAGGCAAGACACGCCGCCAGCCCGTCGCCTCGAGCCCCGCCGGGGCGGGAAAACCGGGAAAGAGGGGGCGCGTGTGGTCCAGGAGGCCCCATCTCATGCGCTAGAATAGGGCGTGTGGAGATCGGGAAGATCACCGGAGTCCGCCATGGGCTGTCGGAGTGGCTCGACCGAGTGAGGGACACCCGGCGCTCGTCCCGGGCCCCGGCAGAGGCGCGTGTGCAGGACGCAGGGTGGCCGAGTCGCATCCTCTCTCGTCCTCTCGCTTCTGGCGGGGGGGGGGGGGGGGGGGGGGGGGGGGGGGGGGGGGGGGGGGGGGGGGGGGGGGGGGGGGGGGGGGGGGGGGGG